>VWZN01019152.1:113847-134266 GCA_013396955.1 Regulus satrapa | reverse complement strand
GCTCAGCAGCCGACGGTGGGGAGATAGGGGGGGGGGGGGGGGGACACGGTTTGGTGGTCGACTTGGCAACATTAGTTTAGAATTGGACTTGGTGATCTTAAGGGTCTTTATCAAACTTAATCATTCCATTATACTATGATTCTAATAAGTACCTTGCATGCCTACATATAAAATAATGCTGAAAACATCTAAAACAAAACTAGATTTTGGAAAAAAATAAAAAGGGGGGTAGCATGTTTTTAACAACTTACACTGTCAGCAACATTGTAATATCTTTCTTCTTATGTTGCTTAGTAATTTATTCAATAAGATGTTTCATTTGAAATTAAGATTTCACTAGCAGATAATAATCAATGTGAATAAAATATAAGAACATAGCCCTTCACCAGAGAATGAAGACATCAAAAAACTTCATCAAGCTAGACAGTAAAATGCATTTTCATTTCAGAATGTTATGACAAGATAAAAACATATGTAGTAATTACTATTTCATGACTCTCAGGAGAATTTATGTCTGAAGTAACTTAAAAAGAAATTGCACTTGAGAACAGTTTGCTTATTTAAATCACAACTATTTGTGTTTGACATGGATAGCACTTTCTTTAGCATATAGTTAGAAAATACTAATCTTTAAGTTTCATTAACTCATGAAATCTTTAGTTGCTATCAGTTTAAATTGTCAGTTAATATATGCTGAGTTTCTTGAATACCAAGCAGTACTCCTCCGTAAAAGTTAACAACAAAAAGCTGAGAATAAGCCTCTTGTCCTTATAATTTTAAATGTCCCCATACTTTATAAATAGAACTTGAATAGTAATGTTTGAAAAGATTTAAAAAAAAAAAAAAGTTCAACTTACGCAGTTTAACACAAACTGCTGAAGCTTGAAAAATCCAGTTCTTTACAAATAGAAGTATAACTGCAAAACAAGTGAAAGCTTTTACCTGTGAATCATAAATCATTTACTGGTATGTTTACTTTATAAATTCTAATGTTTCCCTTTATAATTTCTTAAAACAACATCAAAATAATAAATAGCTAGAGCTTGCTTACATTAAACGCTAGTATATTTCTTCTTCAGTTCTTGTGTTAAGGTGACACAATTTTCCACTCCTATGCAGCACCCAAAATTTTATAGTAGTTAGTTGTACAAAGGGGTGGATATTTTAGAGGATTATTTTATAAATACTGGAAACATTTTTGCCTCCCAAAAAAGCTTTTTTTTGGGATATCTTTAGAGGTAATGAAGAACTGAGCAGAAGCTACATTCAAGAAATGAGAAAATAGATAATCTAGACTCTCAATAGTCCAGATTTCCAACTCTTTTTCTGGAAATCAGTCAAAATACAAAAAATACATTGGTGAGAACTTAATGAAATAAAATCAGTTCTTCATCATCCCACCTTTTTCAGATACTGTAATTAGTAATTAATTAATGAGTAATTTCTGTATATTAAAGAGTACCTTTTAAATATAGCTTAAGTTAAACAGGAAAACAATGGTAAAGTTTCCTCTCTGCATGCTGACTTTCCAAGGCTGGTTTCTACATATATAAACATGCTACATACAAAGTGATGCATCTCTAACTTCTATTCAAACTCCTTCCCTTAAGGTGCTTTCCTTTCTCCCCTAGATAGATCTGACATTATATATCAGTAAAAAAAAGAGATTTATTTTCTTATCAAACACAAATGCAAGTAATAAGTTTACTACATCACTTAAAGAGATAAGGTTTATTTACTGAGAGTCAGAGGCACATTTTGACATGAAGTTCTGTAAGTAGTATTGAACCACACTATTCTCCATACAGGAGCTCTGGGGTGACTCTGAAAACTCACAGAATATCCTGAATTGGAAGGGATCAATCAGAATCAGCAAGACTAACTCCTGGCCCTGTGCAGGACACCCCAACAATCCCACCATGTGCCAGCGAGCATTGTCCAAATGCTCCTTGAACTCTGTCAGTCTTGGTGCTGTGATCACTTTCCTGGGGAGCCTCAGTGTCCAGGAGTTCAGTGTCCAGCCACCCTCTGGGGAAGAAACTTGTCCTGATTTCTAGCCTGATCCTTCTTGCCACAGCTTCTGGCTGTTCCCTCAAGCACAGTCACTGGTCACTAGAGAGCAGAGATTGGTGCTGTCCCTTGACTGTCCCTTGTGGGGAAGCTGCAAAAGAGATGAGCTCTGTCCTCAGTCTCTTCTCCAGGCTGAATTGACCAAGAGACCTCAGCTGCTCCTTAGACGGCAGCTCCTCCACACCCTTCATCATACCTGTGTCCTCCTTTGGAAAGAGTAATTTTTTTTTTTTTTAATTGTGGAGCCCAAGACTTCCCCCAGGACTTCAGGTGAGGCTGCACCTCTTCACTCTTGCTCAGTGAAGAGCAGAGCTCAGCTGGAGATGCTGTGGCATATCCTACTGAAGCTGCAGCCACATGTCCTGTCACCCCTTGCACCAGCTGCCAAGTAATGTGACCCTTGTCTGCATCTCCCTCGTTCAGTCATAGAATTCCAAGGTAATGAAAGAAGAACCATTTTTGGCACTAATACTGTTGTGCCAGAGAAATTTGTCTAAGATTTATTTACTCCTCATGTTGATGTAGAGCCCTGTTAATATTCAAAAATTAATCAAGCTTCATTCAATCTTCAAGGTCCAGTTAGTACATTGGCCAGAGATTTGAAATTAGTCTAACTAGGTCCCAAATGCCTTTCAACTGTAAAGTCAATTTTGTTGGACAATCAGTTTTGACTTAAACATGTGAACCAATTTTTTAAAGGAAGATTTAATTATTATTATTTTTTATTATTTTATATTATTTTTTTCTAGGTGGTTGAAAACTTTACACAGTCCATATTTTCCTCTAGAAAATATAATATTTTTATTTCCCTGCTGAGCTGCCTGTGAATCTGTTTCCTGCTCTCTTCAGCAGTCTCTCTTCCTATTTGTGATACATCAAGACAATAAAAGTAGGGCTTGGTTGGTACAAGTAATATGCAGACAAAACTGTTGCAATAAAAAATAGAATTATGATAATACAACTGAACATGATGCTCTAGACTTGAGAGAAGTTAAATATGAAGTAATTTATGTAATAGCAGCATGCAATAACTCTTTTAAAACAGTTTATACTCCGAAGAATGAGAGGTTTCCAAATACTACCTCTTTTTTACGGGCTTTTGGAGTTATAGTGGGAAATTTAGACAGCTAGGTTGCCCATGTATAGCAAGTGACTTAGCAGGTTTTCTTCTTCCTGACCAAAATAAAGTGAAAAAGAATGGAAAAAGTTAGCCTGGAAAGGAAAGATATATTGACCCTGCTCAGTACTCTTGCTCTAAGGCAAAATGTTATTGCAAATCTCCTAAAATGCTGAATGTACTGATAAAAAGTGGATAAAGCAGAAAAAGTTCATGAGGTGTACTAGATATTATTGAAAAGTTTAAAAGTCTAATGCTTTGAAGGGTTTGTAATGGTCTAGAAAAAAAGCTAATACTTCATATTGGGAGTCTACTAATAAAAATAATAATAACAGTAATGCCCATGATATTTGTTTTCAGAATCATAAGATAGGATCATGTTTATTTGATGTTTCTCCATTCTGTGAATTGGTTCCACTGTAAGGAGGGTGAAAGGTGCTCTCAAGATCCTTCTTGACAATCTTAAAAAGCAAAAAAAATAATTATTAAATTCCTCTGTGGGGAATGTCAGCTAAAGTACATAAGGTACCCTTCATTGTAAAGCAAAAGCACCACTGCATTACTTGAGATAGCATCTGATAAATATTCATTGCAGAATTAAATAAGCAAAGCTGCCATCTGATTTTCAAGAGCATTTGGTTTATATATTTATTATATAGAATATTTTTGCAGGACATACATACAGCAATATTTTACTGCACTTGATCATATTATGTAAAATTCAGTAACATAAAAAAGCAAAAAACCATTTTTCATCTCTCTGGGTAGTATATGGGTAGAACAAAGAGAATCAAATTCATCTGGGGAATAAGCCAGGCCAACCAGAACAGCAACAAATGTTTGTCAGCTGCCTCCCAAGGTGAGAACCAGAAGGCCAAGCACCTCAAGGTGTGTCTCACACCTCTCCTCAGACACCTGTATGCTTGATTCCCTCTCTTAAATGCCTATAAACCACCACACATAGCACAGGGAAGACACAGGAAGAATTAGAGAACTGGGTGCACTTGCAGTAACATGGTCTCATTGCAGTTTCAGATTACTCTGGTCTTGAAGAGGGGAAAGCTGTCCCTACTAGCATGTAGGGAACCACAAGCCAATCAGTTTCACCTCAGTCCCTGGGAAGTTGATGGAACAGTTCATTCTGGATGTCATGTCTAAACATGTGGAGGAAAATAAGTTTGTCAGGGATAGTCAGTATGAATTCACCAATACTTGACCAATCCAATTGCCTCTTTAACAGCAGGACTGGCTGGGCAGAAGAGATGAGAACAGTGGATGCTGTCTCTTGACTTCACCAACAGATGATGAAGTGCTTTGACACTGTTTCCCATAACATTTCTACAGGAAAGCTCAGGAAGTGTGGGTTGGAACTGTCTGGATGTCAGAACTCAGAGAATTGTGATCACCAACACCACCTGATTGAAGATCTGTAGCCAGAGATGCTCCCTGGCGTCAGTACTGGGACCAGTCTTCTTCAATGTGTTTGTCCCTGACCTGGACGAGGGGCAGGGTTTGCTGAGGATAGACAACTGGGAGGAACAGCTGATACACCAGAACACTGTGCTGCCATTGAGCCACACTGAGCCAGGAGAAGGGAGCAGGGAGTAACCCAATGGAGTTCAACAGAGGGAAGTGTAGGGTCCTGTACCAGGGGAGGAACAACCCCAGGCTTCTGTGCATCCCCAGCACAGGCTGGGGGGTAACCTGCTGGAGAGCAGCTCTAGAGAAAAGCACCTGGGGGTCCTGAGGGATAACAGAGCATCCAAGGAGGCCAGTGGGGTCCTGGGGTGTGTGGCAAGAGTGTGGCAGCAGGTTGAGGGAGATGATCCTTCTGCTCAACTCAGCCCAAGTGAGGCCATGTCTGGAGTGCTGTGTCCAGTTCTGGGGGGCTCCTCAGGGCAAGACAGACAATAAACTACCAGAGAGGGTCCAGGGAGAACAGTGGAGGTGATTAAGAAACTGGGGCATCTCTCTTACGAGGAAAGGCTGAGGGGTCCAGGTCTCTTTAGTATAGAGAAGAGTGGATTGAGAGATCTTATCAATGAGTGCAAATATTTTAAGGATGGGTGTCATGTGAGTGGTACCAGATTTTCAGTCATGGCCAGGAGCAAGACAAGGGGCAATGGGCACAGAATAAACCACAGGAAACTCCAATTTAATATGATGAAATTTTTTACTGTGAGGGAGACAGAGCACTGGAACTAGATGCCCAGTGAGGCTATGGCCTTCTCTGGAGATATTCCAAATGTCCCTGGACACAATCCTTTACCACCTGCTGCAGGTGATTCTGCTTTAGCAGAGGGGTTGTACTAGAACAACCTGAGAGGTCCCTTCCAAGTAAAACTACTCTGAAATTGCAAGACTCTGTGATTCATGCTTCACACTTGTTTAAGATTAATCAGAGCAGAACCTGTGTACACATACTCACAGTTTTCTTGGCAAAGTCAGGTCACTTTATCCTCATACCTGAACACGTGATAATGGAAAGGAGTTATTTTCAATGAGTCCAAAGTGCTATTTGCAGTCCATTAGAAATGTCTAAATTATTGCTTACATTAGAAGTCCAATGTCAAAACCCTCTCTAAATTACAGAGCAATTGAAACAGGAATTCAAAATGCAACTGCTGAGAGACCCAAAGTCTTTTCATCATCACTTCAAAAAATCCACTTGTGGATACCACACAGTGGTATTTATCACTTCAATTTGGACCTCTGCTAAGTAAATTATAGCAAGAGGGGAAAAAAAACAAAAAACAAAACAAAAAAAAAAAAACCCAAAACAAAACCAAATCTCACTTAAACTAAAGGAAAATTATTTTTCAGGAAAATAGGGAAATCCTGTTTGATTTCAATTATTTAAAGATTTTTTTTGCTAGTATTTTTGTTTCACATTACTATGAATATCTCCTTGCCTTGTTTTTTGCTTTCCAAGCTCTACACACTGTAATTTTTTTCCCTAGTAGAATGCAAGAAAATCTCCCAGGACTTTAAAAGGCTAGTAAAGCAACCAGTCAATGCTGTTCAACTTTTTAAACTCTTTAGTCCTTATAAGAACTTTTCCTTGAGAGAGATTTACAAGATAAAGTCAGCAGCAATTAGTTTCCAAAGGATTCCCATTTCCAAGTGATCCACATCATGCTTATCCTCCTGAAATTGATTAGGTGCATCTTATTGGAAAACCTCTGAGTTTTGACACTTCCATGTTTAGGGCATAAATTTTTCTGAGGAAAGATATTTCTTTTTATGAAAGGGGAATAAATCAGGAAGAAAAGCCTTATTTTCAAAGAAAAGCTTTTTTCTAATAGGACATTTTATAGAATCACAGAATGGTTGGGGTTGAAAGGGACTTTAAATATCGAGTTCAAATATCCCTGCCATGGGCAGGAACACCTTTGCTAGACTAGGTTGCTCAGAGCTCTGTCCAACCTGGCCTTGAACACTTCCAGAGATGGGACAGTATTACAGTCCAGTTATAACATGATTAGAAGAAATGCCTCTGCTCAAAACAAGGTACAAATGAGACCACATGCCAAATTTAATAGTATGGGTTTTATTTTATAGTAAATAAGAAAAAGAGAGAGAGAGAGAGAGAGAGAAAGAAAGAGTAAGAAAAAAAAAAGGGGTAGCAGAACAGAAAGAGAGTGACAGGGACAGACTAAAGAAAATATCACCATTCCATGGATCCCACCAGCATCATGATGATTTTTCTCTAGTTGGTCTTCTTGGCTGTGAAGGTCCCCCCAAAAAGCATAGAATCCATTGGATTAATATTCACTCAGGCAGGGTGGAAGTCCCCAGATATCACCCCCCCAGTGGAGGGGACAACACTTTGACACTGCTCTTGCAGCAGACTGCTGATCTGTTGCATCCCTTTGTATCACACACAATGCTGTGGTGCAAGGGCTCAGGAATTACTCTGGGGGGCTCTTTGGGGATCTCTGATGGATTCTGGCACCCCCTCAGCTGCCTTCACGTGAATGTCCCATGGATATGGCCTGTGGGGTTGGGGGTTCCCAGCTGGACTGGGTTGTGTGAGGGAGGATGGGTGTTCACTGCCTCTGAGCAGAGGTTACAGCACACACCTGAAACCCCCTCCTGCCCCTCGGCTGGGAGGGAGTCTGTGTAAACCTGGCCTCTGTGGGCTGTGGTGTGCCCCACCCCAAACCCAGCCTGGGATGATTCTCTGCTGCTGGGTTTGGCTTTCTTGTGGATGCATTCCCTTTCCTCAGCCTTGTTAGTTTCTCCCTAGACCTGAGATGTTTGAACAATATGAACTATTGACACTATGAAGAACAATAGTGTCCACTTTATCTTATCTAGGCAGCTTAACTCACAGTGCAAGGTTCCAGTCAGGCATCTTCAAGGAGATGTGGGCTTCTATGCTTGTAGTTTCTTTATACAGTTTTGCAATAATGATCAAAACTCCTTCATAACAATTTTTATGGCATGAACCACTTCAGTCCCTGACACGCATTGGGAAATCTGCTCCAGTGCCTCATCACCCCCACAGAAAAAAATTTCTTTCTAATTTTCCCAATTTACAGCTGATTGTTCCTGCTGAGAGATTTAAAATGTCTCAGTAAATCCTGATACAATTAGTAACCTTTAGATTACACGATCAAAATAAAATACTCTTTTTCTATAATCCTTATATCCATTTTATGAAGTAGGTTTTTGGAATACACGAATTTGCATATACTGTTATATGAAGGGTCTTGCAAGAATTTGAGACTTTAAAAAATTCACATAGGACTGAAAATAAAAATTTTCCATTCAAATAGATGTTCATATATTCCCAGTAAACTGGAATTGGAATACATTTAATAACTCTTAGTTTTGCTCGGATGGGAAAGAATACTTAGGAATTGAAGCTGAAGTCTCACCCACTGGGATTCCCACTGAGATCACACACATGCAATCAGAAAAATGCATATGCATTTCTGGATAAATTATACACAAATCCGAACAACCAATTAACAACTTGATTTGATTTGCTCAATTTAAGGACCAAAAATATTGGAGCACAACTTATGACACAGGAATATCAGCGCTGTGTTTCTAGGGAGGGAGAGAGAAGGGAAAGTCAGAAAACATGCAGAAGAATGGAAGTCCCTGCACCAGTTCCTTTGGTGAGGTGATTTTTCAAAGTCATTCTCTAATACAGGGGGAAAAAAAATCTTTAAGGCTTAAGTTGCATTGCAAACTAACCAAACACTGTTTTATATAAGGCATTTAAAAGACCAAATAAGTAAGTGTAAAACATTTTCTCTGATATTGTCTCTCACATATGTTCTTCAACAGAGTCAGACATTTCAGAATAGAGAATTTCTATTCCTCCATTTCATCTTCACATTCATGCTACATACACAAGCCTCTGAACATCAAGATTTCCAGTTATATCCCTGGGCCAATTTACAGCTCTCTAGAACAAAATAAATATAATGACCTTTACTTTAAAAAGAACTTTCAAAACAAACCAAACTATTCAGATGACAAATCTTTTTGTTCTACTTTAATTGGACAAATACACCTAATCTTTACAGTTTTTTTATTCTGTCAATACTGTGCAAAGATTGGGGGTTTTTTTTCCATGTTATATTAACTACCAAGTGGCTTACAAAAGCATCTAAACCTCTTATAATTTCTCACCAGTAATAAACTTGTGCTAGTGAACAGAAAAATAGCATTTAGGACAGACAAATGTCATTATTTCTGATTCAAAGAAGAGTCACACTAAATTCTGGGGTACAATGTATTAAAAAAAATTTAAAAAAATATTTCCCACAAAAATTCATTAAACTTAGTGGCTAAACATTTTCATTATTTCTTCTCTTTAATACTAATACAGAGATTTAAAAAAAAAAATAATCACAGACAAAAAATAAAAATCTACATTACTCTTCTCCTCATGGCATTGTCTTAATGTCCTATTCAATTCTGTGCATGTTGTAAAATACTGGTAACCTATCTAGTTAAGTGTTCTTTAGAGAAAAGAGAAGACACTACATTTGCTATTTTAATTCAAAGCTAAGTTCAAAGGTGAGATAATGAAATATATTTCAGCATTACATGGAGCTTTTCCTCTCTAACTTGTGTTATCAGGCACTGGAACAAGCTGTCCAGTGAAGTGGCTGCATGTCCATCCCTGGAGGTGTTTTAAAGAAAGGTGTGCAGAGGTATCATTTAGGGACATGGTTTAGTGGTGGACCTGACAGTGTTTCTGCTTGGACTCAAGGATCTTAAGGGTTATTTCCAACCTAAATGACTCTGTGACTCCTTTCAGGATATTTCCATTCTCAGTGGAGCAAGAAGTAGGTCATTATCTTGGAACTTTTTTCTTTAACAAATACATCTTCTTTCCCCTCTTTTTAAATAACATATCCACCCTTATTCCTTCTGATCATCTATTAAGTAGATAAGATATAAGAAATGTCTTGGTTTTATATTAGCAGCTAAGAAATTAGTAAACTAGAGGATCTTCCATCACTTGAATATTAATCTATGTTCATAAACCAACTATTTTTATGACTAATGCATCATTCAAATCACAGTTTCCCACCTTTTAACTGGCTGGCGTAATGTTTATATTCATAAGAAATAAATTGCTCCAAGTTTCATAACAGAGTATCCAAAACTTATGACCCTGGAGAGAAATCACTCTTAGAATATTTTTGTAAAGTTTATTAAAAAGAGAAGAAAATGTAGTGAAAAGGCAGAATAACACCATACTTTTAATTTGCTGGTAGCTGGACTATATTATGATCAAGATTTTCTCATGTGAGAAACTATTATTTCAGTTTAATCCTCTATAAATTCATGAAGAATGGAATTTTTATGGGAAAGTATTCATGGTATCTTTAGGCTTTTATTTTTCCAGTTGTATTACAGACAGACTGCATTAAAAATCAACAAATTTGCTTTGAAAATAAAGTTATCTCTAGTAATTTCTATTAAAATAGATAAAAATAAGACTTTAGAAAACGAATATATTCACACTAGGGTGGATTGGAGTTTTCTTCCTGTTTTTGGGGGTTTTTTTTCTTTGTTTGTTTGTTTTAATGTTATTGGACAGCTGCAGTGTGTAATTTCTCTATGCTCTGAAGNAAAGAAAGAAAAAACTCTATAAAACTTACCATTTTTAAATCAATCATTCTTGGTGTGCTATCTACATAGTGGAAGACATGATATATCTTGTCATATGACAAAGCTGTTAGAGCTTCAAGAGTTTTGTTAACAGAATAAACATCCCAGGAGTCCAAAGTAATATATATTTTAACATCCACAATACTTCTAAACAATACACTGAGAATTTAATGCCACATCTTCAGCAAAAGTGTTTTATTTGCATTTTTCATACTTGGGAGTGTATGAGGCCTAGTCATGTATTCTGTAAAAATTCAGAATCTGAATTGGAGAACTTCCAGCCAACTGTGGCTACCCTGCACTGTCACAGTGCCAGAAATCTGCTAGGCTGCCTTCATAAAATGCAACTAGACAAGAGAAATGCTATAGGATACTTGGAAACACTATGGGATACCTATAGAGTAGAATCCTGTAGAGTATTCTGGTAACTGTAGGCTGTTGAATCCTTCATCTCTTCTAAGATGGAAGGTTTTGCAACCAAGAATGTGTTCCCTGGGGCTGTGGAGAAAGTCTGTCAGGAAAGTGACAATGGGGCTTTTGTAATGGAAATCCTGGCTCACCAGCTCCATGGTATCATAGCAGCTGTCAATAATCATGGAGATGAGGAGAACCAGGCCCAGACTGACATAAAACCCTTGAGGAAGTTCCAGCCTAAAAATCAACAGGAAACTGAGCTACCATGAATTGGAGAAAAGTTGCCTGCTTTGCAAGAGATGTATTGCTTTGAAGAAGCAATTTGTATTTGCATTTGAAGAATGTGAAGAAAGGTCCAAGAGATCAAATATTATTAAAGGGAAAAAATCAGAGATTGGGTCACTGATGGATTAGTTTTGAAGCAGTTCATATCCAATATCTTTATAAAAAGGCTTTTATACAGATTATTAAGGTATTCCAGGTAGTAAAGTGTCAAATTAATTACAAGAAATAGCAGAGGATATCAGAGAATGGAACATGGGTGCAGAAAATTGGCACATGAGCCATGGCATAGATGAAAGTAAGGCAACACATGTAACAAAAATAATCCAAACCATGTCTATGTAATGCTGAACTTGGAACTGACAGTCTCAGCTCTGAAAAATGATCCATCAGTTTTCTGAAATAATCTGCTCTGTGTTCAGTGGCAGCAAAAAGAGCCAACAAAATGTTGGGTGCCATCAAGTAGGGCATTGAACATGAGACAGATGGTGCTGTTTTTCTGCTATATAAAGCTTTGGTTTCTTGATTTCTTGAACACTGCATATAGCTCTGGCCCTGTTACTCAAAGTCCTGTAATTACCAAAAGGGAATACACTATGTATACAGAGCCAAGAGTGCTTGCTCAAGTGTTCTTTTACCAGTCTAAATGTCCAAATCACCTAATTAATGCCGAAAAGCCTCAGTAGTAGTAAAAAACTGTTAGATAAAAATCCTTTTCTCTGGTCTAATACTTGTTCTTTCAATGAGTTTTGGGTGCTAATCTCAAGAGTTCCAGTCTTCTTTTAGAAAAAAGGGGTGGAGAAAGTCTACATCAAGTCATCAGCTTCCTGAGTTCTTCAGTGGGAGACATGATTTTCCTAGGGGATGGGTCTTCATCCTCTGAATTGAATCACCTTGGGGTAATTTGGATGTAAGACCAGCTTCATATCACTGTGGGTCTGGCCATGTGCCTGATGAAGACCAAGAGGGCGGTCCAGAAAGCCATGTTTTCACAGGATGCTTGGAAATAGGCAGTTCTCTTACATATTTATTTAATATGGTTGCAATTACTATAGCTAGGATAATATTTCAAATATCCTAATCCTTGTTTGAGACAGGAGGAACAAAGGAACATTTATTTTGAATTATTTAATGAGTCGTTTTAGAATTGCTTGAAGGGGATAATTTCTTAATTTAAAGGTATTATGATCCAAATAAGCCTTGACCTTTAACTTAAGAAACAACATATTTTCAGCTGGGTACATGTAAGATAAATCTGATCCATATTTGCTTTTTTCTGTATTTTGAGATACTGGTGGGTTTTTAAAAAAAATTATTTATTTTATTGGGCTAGTGAACTTGGGATTGTTTTGCATTATGTTAGCTATATTTCCTAAGCTACAAAAAATAAAAGGAGACGCCTGGAAAAGGAAAACTGAAAACTATGTGGCACATCAAAAGACAATAGTGTTAAAGTCTAACATAATAGCATATAAATGCCCCAGACTGGGACCTTGATGCCTAAGTGAGTACTATTATCTATTTTTATTAGGAAATAAAAAGTTTAAAAGAAGGAAAATGACAAAATAGAACCAAATCATATTTAATATGATGGTTCCAGTTTCATATACTTTCTGTGCCCAGATTCATCACTTTACACTCAAATTCTGCATCCATATATGAGCTTTTTAACACTCTTCCTAGTATACATAAGCAGTGCCTTTAATGCAGGTGTGCAGTAGCCCTGAGTAAACTGCAGAGCAGTAAGTAGCTGGGGCAGCTCAAAGAAGATTAGAAAATGGCCTTTGATAAAAACAGCTTGCAGTGCTGGGTTGGAAGGTTCATGATCAATGGCACCTTGTTATAGTGAAACTTCAGCAGCTTCAGCACTGCTATTAAATATCTGTTTCATTTCAGCCCATTTTTAGGGGCTTACTCCACTCCCATCTTGATCAACTTTCTAAAGGGGAAGGGGGGAAACGGTTGGGATTGGCAATGTTTATTCAGTGTTTTGTGTTGTATTTCACTAATTTATTCTATAAAACACAAAATGAAACCTGTTCATCAGTAATTGAGATGGATCAAATGACAAGGAAAACAAATTGATCCAGGAATCTGATTCATCACTCTGCTATTGCAGAGGTTACAATATGCACTTACTCAGTCAGCCAGCCTGTGAGAACATAAAACTTTCAAGGAAAAACCTTGGGGCTGGATAAACAGCAACCAATCTGGTTACTTATTCAATCTTGTCAATGTCTCTCCTTCATCTTTTTTTAAAGATGTAGCAAGCATTCTGTTTAAAAAAAAAATGTAGTGTGTGTAAAATTCTCAGATTGGTAAAATTTGGACTAGAGAATATCATCCTGTCTCAACATCACATTACCAAAATGAATCTATTTAGGCTTACAAGGACCTCAATCTCTCAAAGACATTAAGATCTTCCCAGATTTATGTATATGAGAAGATTCAACTTTAACACTTTAATGAGCATATGAAGTGAAAAAGCTGTGGTCACATTTCTGTATGAGAAAAAGCCAGACAGACTGTGAGAAGGAGATTCAAGCAGTGCAAACTTTTAAAGATAAAATGACACATACCATATCATGGTGATAAATAGTTAAAACTAGGCTTTTTATAACAATAACATATTGAATACTGTCTGTCAACAGTTAGAATTCTTTATGTTGTTTGTTTATAAACATATGCACACCCAAAAAGAAACTTCATTAAAAGACCAAAGATAAAGGTAAGGTTTATGAGAGTTCTGCAATTCAAGCAGTTTCATGAGCATCAGAACTAATGAAGCCTGGTTTCCTATAGATTTGTGTCTCAGGGTTGATTTGTGAGCCCTGACTGATGAGTTCCTTACAGCAGAAACACATTAAAGAGCTCTGCTGGAGTGGATTCTTTCTAGTCTAAGAAAAAGTGAACTCCTGCCACGAGTTCTGCGTTAGTTGAGCAAATAAGTGAAAATATACATGAATACATGATCATCTGTCTTGAGCCACTTATAGACCAAAAACTTGTGAAATATTAATATCAGTGAGGCCTCTACATTTTTCTGACAGCTTGCTTGAAATACATTATTGTATTTAAGAATTATGTGGTGGAGAGCAGATAAAGATAGCTGTTTTTCCACACTTTAACATAAAAAACCCCATTTCAATATCTTCCTTTTTTTTTCTTTCAACATGTACTTATGCCAAATAAATTAATTAACAATGTGCACTGTTCTCTTACAATTAACATGCACCTTTTTCTTCCACTTAGGCAAAAGAAATATATTGGCTGCTCCTGTGGTGAAATCCCATGAGATCATTTAGGCTTCATTCTATGATATATTTCTCTACAAATTTGAAATAGATACTCCTACTCATATCAAAAGAAGAATCCAACTGTTTTATCAGAAGTTAGGTATGTTCAAAAGTATAGCAAAAAATTAAAATGCTGACTGGTGCTTAAAAATTCTGGTTTTGAAAAATCACCTCTTCAGAAGATGGTGTTCACCCATATTAGTGGTTGGGGGAGAGCGAAAATGCTGTGCAACTTTATGTATTTATCAAGCAACATGATTTTAGCACATGGAAAAGCTATGTTCATTATTTATTACACACATATTGAAATACAAAGGAAAAAGAATGTATTTTTTTCTTTACTGTTTGGTACGGACAAAGAGTGTTAATGAAAGAGATATTTATTCTTGGCCCAGAAATTAATTCATAAAATAAAGCAGAAATCCACCTGGAGGGTGGATGTACCAAAATCTTTGTACCAGAAGTTCTATTTTCCCATTTTAACTTAAAATCCTACATACACTGTCATCTCCTGAGAGGGTTCCATGTCGGAGGATGTCTGCCTAATCCCCACCTTACTTCCCAATACAAGTGACTTTGTCACTGATTTGTTTGGCCCTTGTTCAGGCACTGATACCTGAGCTGCACAGGTTTCTAGTCACAGCTAAAAATAACTTGATTAAAAGGTGACTGGATATGTGAAGAATTCACAAAATTAAATTTATCTGGTTTCTTGTATATGTTACAAAAATTAGACTAGATTCTATTCACATTCCTCTGCAGAGATAATGGTGATTTTTCCATGCTGTTCAAAATGTAACACTAATTTGCTGCACGAGAGACACTTTGGAATCTCACAAACAGAAATTCATAGAGAAAAGAAAAGGTCTATAATAAATTTCTGGCTTTGATCTGCTACACCTTCAGGAATGAGAAAACATAACCCCATCATCAATTTAAGCAATGGCACTGTGTAATTCTACAAATAAAACAAAAAACCCAGAAGGTACAAAATACAACTTACAGAAAATCAATGTATCTTTGACCCCATGAGGGAAAACAGTGATTTTAAAAGGCCCTGTATATCTCCAAAATATTTTTCCATCCTAAAGTTCTGGTCAAATTAATACAGATCTGCACAGATTTGATTTTTTTCTTTTTTTTTTTTCTTTTCCTCAGTGATATTCAACTGTTGAATAGCAATTTGTGATACTTTTTTTTTTGTTTGTTTTTCTGGGTTTGATTAACTTATTTTATTCTAGCAGGAGGGTGACTGGGAACAATTACATATGAACTAGAGGGTGTGTTTTTAATTTTCATGCTTCAGGCTTGTATAATGTTTTCATTATGATTTATTCTAATTGAATCATAAGCCATAAATCTACTCTTCAAAGGAAACACAGTCTTTGCAGATTGATAATTATAACTCTTGTCTGTCAGATTTATCTTAACATCTAAATGACACCATAAAAATGCAAACCAAATCATTTTGTAAGAAGCCTAGCCTTCATATTTATAGCTCTGAAATGTTAAAAACCTTCACTTCAACTGAAAAAAGCAGTAAAGTAAGGAAAAAAAAAAACAAACAAAAAAACCCAGCAGGTTTTTAAACACTGTAAACTCCATTTATTATCCAAGATATAACTACTATGGATATAAAACAAGTGTCACACCAAAAACAAAGTAAACTGTGACATTTTATATTAGCTTTAGCTCCAGATTTTATATAGAATGGTTTGAGGTGGATTTTATTATACTAGTTTGCCAGTGTAGTAACTCACTGCACTGTGGGTAATCCCATCTGTCCAAAAGAGGTCAAGTTACCTTTCAGCTTTTTTTTTTTTCTTTTTTCTTTTCTTTTTTTTTTTTTTTTTAAGAAATTCAATTACAGACAGATTATTTTACATTGTTTCATATTCAACAAACCTATTAATATCCAGGCTTTATTTCCGTTCAAATTATTTCTGGAGGGCATTTTCCCTCTATTTTTCAAGAGGAAGCATAAAAGGTGAGGATCAGTGAATTCAAACAACCTGTGGAATTCTTTCCATGCCCTGAGGAAATTCTATTTGAATATGAATCAGTAGTGTTAATTAGATGAATAGACAGACTGATGACAGATTTTACTTCAGGCTGTTAAACTCTGAATGTCTAAAATTGTTATTTCAGTGCTCTGTTGTCCTCAGAGAAATTGCTTATTGGAATTAACATACTATGTTTGTGGGGGGATAGTGGAATAAGTTACAGCTTTCCTGGCTTATATTAATATTCTTTCAATTTCTTCAATTTACAAATTTTCTGGCTTGGATTTGTTTGGGTTTTTAAATGTCATTAAACTTGGGTATTACCTTTTCAAGTTAAAAATAGCAGAGGTATACACTGCTAAAAAAAAAATCTAAGATGGTTTCTAGGATAGGTTTTCTCAGGCATTCAGGATATCTAAGCAAACATACATGCATAGTATTATTGCACTAAAGTGATTTTTTTTCACCCTTTCTAACTTTTTGTGAATGAGACTGCTCATGCAAATCGGCAGATGGAGGTGTTCAGGGGCAATAATAAAATGAATTCACATGTTCAGCAAGCAATTATTCCTTTTCCTAGAATTGCTGATTGGTCGTTTTGCATAAAGCAAGGAATTACAGCACAGAAATTCCTGAGTTGTCCCCTAGCAAACATCCACATTGCTTTCACGCAGCCACAGGTATGATTCCAGCGCTGACTCAAGGGATGTTAGCTTGGTAGCACTGCTTCAATGTGGAAGGAAACTCAGTTTGTATGAGAGAAAGAGACTGCCTATCTTCCCACTTTTGCATCACACAACTAGGAACAGGAGCTGACCTTGGCAAAGTTAACAGGGGTAAAGAAGGATAGTTCTGCTATCTGAGAACCAGAGGGAATGTCTGTCTAGTGCTCTATTAGACATAAGACTGCCCTTATATATAAATTCTCTTTTCACTTTACCGGAACACAAACCCTGACAATACTGAGAAGGTGAACACCAGTTGGTCTCATCTACTTTGCATCAAGAGATATTGCTACTGACAGGAAAAGGAAATAAAAGTTAAGTGGGGAAAACACAAAAACAATACAGAACAAACCAAGTATAACACTTCAGATCATAAATCAAGCAGTAGAATGATCCTATTTCCATGACTTTTACCAATGAAACAACATTTTCTCCTTGCTGAATAATCTAAATTATTCAATAGACTCACTACTGTTGAAACAACCATGAAGCACATGGTGGAAACATGACTATGAGCAACTACTATGGGAAAAGCTTTTGTACTTTTTTAGGGAAAAAAACAAAACAAAACAAAACAAAACAACACAACCACAGGAGCACATTCCTGAGGTGGCTGTATGCTCACAGATACAACACAGATAACACACAAGAAAAAATACAAGTCAGTGAAAACTACAGGACAATAATCCCTTTGGTTTCACAGAGACCCCAATAGTGGGTTAGTCCATACAATTAGGATTGTGCCATGGATGAATACAGGTTGTTTAGATAGTAGGCAGAGAGGACATGTTGCAAGTGAAAGAGAAGCAGGGTCACAGAGAATTCTGCCTTGAGGTGGGTGACAAGACATTTGAGAGGTGATGGATCAGGATTAGAGGTCAGAGCAATGTGGGTGATGCCATGGTGGCATGTTTGCTACAAACTGTCTGTTATGCTCTGATTAGTAAGAGATGCCTCTGTCTGAATTAAGGTGTGAATGAGAACATTTGCAAAAGTCAATGATGCAGACTTTATTTAACAGTAAATGTGAGGTAAAGAGATTGAAAGAACTATTCTCATGTTTACCCTTCCAATTTTCTTTCCTTTCCCACCAGAGAGAATGTGAATGAATGAATGAATGAATGAATGAATGAATGAATGAATGAATGAATGAATGAATGAATGAATGAATGAATGAATGAATGAATGAATGAATGAATGAATGAATGAATGAATGAATGAATGAATGAATGAATGAATGAATGAATGAATGAATGAATGAATGAATGAATGAATGAATGAATGAATGAATGAATGAATGAATGAATGAATGAATGAATGAATGAATGAATGAATGAATGAATGAATGAATGAATGAATGAATGAATGAATGAATGAATGAATGAATGAATGAATGAATGAATGAATGAATGAATGAATGAATGAATGAATGAATGAATGAATGAATGAATGAATGAATGAATGAATGAATGAATGAATGAATGAATGAATGAATGAATGAATGAATGAATGAATGAATGAATGAATGAATGAATGAATGAATGAATGAATGAATGAATGAATGAATGAATGAATGAATGAATGAATGAATGAATGAATGAATGAATGAATGAATGAATGAATGAATGAATGAATGAATGAATGAATGAATGAATGAATGAATGAATGAATGACTGTGGGACTTATTTGCCCTACAAGGAGGGGCTGTGATCCAGTGGGAGACCCAGAGGAGAGAGGGCCCTGTCCTTGGAGCAGCCTGTCCTTGGAGCACAGCACCCCGTGGAGTGACCCATGCCACAGCAGTTTTGAGAGGACTGTCTGCCTATGGGAGGGACTGACACTGCAGCAGTTTTGGGGGGGCTGCTGCACATGAGATCAGAACCACACTAGAGAAATTCACAGAGAACTGTCCCTTATGGGAGAAACTCCATGGCACAGCAGGGGAAGGACTCCTCTTCCAAAGCAGCAGAAAAAATCTTCAGGTGATGAACTGACCAAAACTCCCATGCCCTCACCCTCTGCACTGTAGGTGGGAAGTGGGGAGGGGTTGGGGAACAAAGATGTTTTTAAGGGCTCATTTTACTTCTCATTATCCTCCTCTGACTCTGGTAGCAATAAATCCACTTTCACCTCTAAGTTGAGCCTGTTTTTCCCTTGGAGTGTTTTCTCACAGTTCTTATCTCAACTCATGAACCCATTGTTAATTTTTTTCTCTCCTCTGCCCAGCTCTGGCAGGGGAGGATGAGTGATTGACTTTTGAGGGTGCCTGGCACTTGGTCAGGGTGAAAAGACAACAGATGTCTACTAAAAAACTTACAATAATTGCACAATAACATAAAGGTATTTGACTTACCTGTTTGTCAGTGCTACAATCCATCCTGTTGCATATAAATTTACTAACATATAATTTTAGATAGAAAAATAACCTGTTTAAAACTATGCAGGTCTTGGATGTAATGATTTTGAAGTTTCTTTCAGGAATCCACCTGGACCAACAGTTTTACTCTTTGCTATGTCTTTAAAATCATAAATTATTTCTCTACAGTTAATATGTTGCTGTTTTAAACATCACATTGTTCTGACTTCAATTAATCTAATTTTAGATTTTAAGCTGTTCCTGTGCTTAATTGTTATTAAGCTGGTAGCTATGTAATGATTTGAATTAGAAAATAAATTCCAATTAATTTCCTCTATATTCTCTAAAATAATGTCACTAAGTTTTTAAACTGCATTTTCCCCAATCTCCAGCATCAAAATATACACATTTTTTTATTTTATAATTCTTATAGTAATAGATGCAGCTCAATTATCCATTCTTCCTTATATGTCATATATATTGATTTTCTTTCCCAGTTCTACAGTATTTTAAATAATGTTCTTCACCTATTGTTTTTAATAGTGTGTCTATAAATTCTGAATTTTATTTTGAGAAAAATGATATGATATTATGTGACATGCTGTGTTTGTAGAAGTGTAAATTTGCCTTTGGATGTTCTTCATATTTGAGAATCATTACAAACATTTCTCCAAAGCAGTGTTTTGTATGTAAAATCTGAAAAAAACCCCAAGCAGCCAAACCAAAAAAACTTGTATGGGAGTGCAACCAACATTTTCAATCACCATCTGGTGCATGAATTTTCAAAACTGACTGAAAGGTGTTTTAATGTGAGAATATGAGAAAAATGTGATGACAAAAAGTCTCTCTCACTATGACTTCTCCCAAATGTATTGTTAGAAATACCCTTTATATTATTCTTCATATACCTGTTAAGCTATAATTAATTTGTCAAAATAGAACAATTTTAGTGACTTTTTTCCTTCAAGAAGACTTGAACACCGAAGCACAAAGTTACATATCTGCTTTTAAAA
>VWZN01019152.1:56264-87639 GCA_013396955.1 Regulus satrapa | reverse complement strand
TTTTTTTTGTTTCTTTGGGACACTTGCAACACTCTTTCAGAATCTAAACTTGCTATAGAAGTCATCCTGTATTTTTAGAATTCTCCAGCCCTTCTTTTTCTGATATTTTATGGGGTCCCTCAGCCAACTCCTCTCTGCTCTAGGTCACATGAAAAGTATATATTAAAAATATATATTTGGCAACCAGTTTTTCCAAAGTTACTCAAACCTTGAATGATTTGGATTTCATGCATAATTTTATTTTAAAAATCTCTCTTTAACCAAGAGTCATCCACATTTTCCCTGCAGTCACCAAGTTTCCTAGGAAAATACAATTGCAAGCATGGCTCAGGGCCTTCAAGATCTGCTGTTACAAATTTAGATTTGTAGATCTGCTGATACAAATTTATCCACTTGACTCATCATCTTTAAACATTTATGTGCAGTTCCTTTGCTTGCTCCAAGCAATCCATGAAACCTCCCTTGTTTTAGTCCCATCATGCAGGAAGTTGACGCTTCTTTGCTGTCAGAATAGACAGCTTGGGGGTTAAACAATGATAAAATTGTTTTGTTGCAGCTGATCAAATCCTTCCCTTTTAAAGCAAGATTTAAACACATCTGTTGAATCTTGGTGGGTTTATTTTCAATAGAAGGAGAAGGAAAACATGAAAGCCAGGGTAAGACTTTTTGCTCTGGAAATGTAAAAGATTTAGCTATCTGCATTTTCAAAGAAAACAGTTGATAGAAACATTCACAGTAAATTTCATGTGGTGGCATCACATGATCTTGCCTCCTCCCCCATACTTATTTCTTGGAAATAAAAATTATGTTCCAGATATTAATTTTGAATTTGGTTTGTTGGGGGTTTTTTTGGGTTGGTTTTGTTGTTTTTGGTTTTTTTTTTTTGTTCTAAGAAATTTAGCAGTACTTACACTTTTCAGCTTTATATAGGAAATGGGATTTTCTTCTGTTTAAGGATGTGTTTTACCTGATTTTTCCATTAATTCAAATGTTTATCCTAACTCCTTTATCCTCCAAAAAGTGAAAGGGGTTCCCAAAATATCAAATGCTCCAGTAACTCCACTAGGGAACTAGTTGCTAATTTTGCCAAGAAAAGCATAGAAATGTTGGAATAGATTATAAAATTGATGGCGGATGGATGGAGAGATGGAAGGACAGACAAAATAGTAAAATAGTCATATTTCCTTTAGCTTCAGAAAACTTTAGACAAGCTGAATATATGTTACTGGTTTTTGTTGTTTTTTAGGTTGTTGGGGTTTTTCTGAGTTATTTTATTATCTGTTAGAATTATAAGCACATATAAGTAAATAGAAAGGAAGAGAGAGCTCTGACTTTCTACAGATGCAGAAACAAGGATGACTTTAGCAAAACAGATGAAACAAGGGTTACAATTCCCACTTGCTTCCACTCTTGACTGAGGGCTGACACAGGGGCCAATATCCAAAGAGAACATATTGTGAGACAATTTAAAACATTTCTGTGCTATTTCTGACTCTTATCTCATCAATGGTGTCATTAGTTTTTAAGCTTCAGCTCCTGCACACAGCAGTGGTATCATTTACAACAGCTGCTTCTGCTATTGACTGATGAAATTAAAATGCACTTAAAAGCATTACAAAGAACAGACTTGCAGATTGCCCAGTGAGGATTGACATTACCTTGAGAACTGTATTGATTTGCCATATTTACTTAGGGGACATCTTCCATGACAAATTTTTATGAATATTTGAAGGAGGTGAGGAAAACAACCACAGCTATGATTCATTTCAAAGACTCCAATTCCTACTTTTTTTTTGTCTTTTTTTTTTGTTTTTTTTTTTTTTTTGTCTGCTTCTGAATGGCAAGATGAGCTACCTATTAAGAATTTTGAGCCTCTAATTTACACAGACAAAGTTTATTCTACAGATAATTGAGTGTAGGAAAATGGCTATTTCTCAGCCTTCCTGAACATACATTGAGTTGGCATTCATACCCTTTTCTGTTATTTTTACCTGTCTCTACTTTGTGCCAGAGACCTTCCTCCCACATTTCTCTACCTTTCCCTCATCTGGCATGTAGAATAGCAAATGGAGCTAAATGAGCTCACAGAACAAACTCACTATTATGTCATTAATGTTTAAACTCCTATTAACTTTCAAGATAGAAAGTTCAGCATGAAATTACTCAAAGTAGGCTGTCAAAAATTTCATTTGCAAAAGCTGGTTTTTCATAATTCTGACATAAAGTAGTGTTATCGCTACTATTGGATAAACAAATAAATATATTTTAAAGGCTGCTTAGATGCTGGTATAAAGGTTGTTTTAATAACATGGTGGCACAGAAAAATATATATACATGTTTATAAATAGTAACCATTTGCAATGGAGACAGTACGTGCAATGCAGACAGTATTACCCTGATGTTAAATGGGAACTTTATGAGTTCAGTCTCATTATCTTAACAACTTCAGTAAGAACAAGAATATTGATGAGACAAGATAAGTCTTCTGGTCCCTTGCAGCTGAAATAGTGAAGATATTTCATCACTAAAATGGTCCCTAACTTTATCTCATTCTATGAAAAATATTATTGAGTAATAGTTAAAATGAAACACATTGTAAAATTTACTCTTGAAGCTAAATTGACCTTATTCATTGAAGGCATGACTCCAAACATTCCCAAAAAACAGCCTAAGACATTTCTTTCCTGCTCTGCTGAGGCCCTACCTGCAGGGCTGCTTCCAGCTCCGGGGTCCCAGCTCAGGAAGGACAGGGACCTGCTGGAGCCAGGACAGAGGAAGCACCAAGGTGATCAGAGGGATGGAGCAGCTCTGCTGTGAGGAAAGGCTGAGAGAACTGGGATTGTTCAGCCTGGAAAAGAGAACGTTTTGGGGTGACCTAATCGCCTTCCAGTACTTGAAGGGAGCCCACAGGAAAGATGAACAGAAACTATTTACAAGTGCCTGGAGTGACAGGACAAGGGAGACTGGCTTCAAACTGAGAGTAGGTTTAGATTAGATATTAGGAAGAAATTCTTCCCTGTGAGGGTGGTGAAGCACTGGAACAGTTTTCCAGGAGAAGTTATGTCTGCCCCATCCCAGGAAGGGTCATCCCAGAATGAACAGAGCCCTGAGCAACCTGGTCTAAGATGGAAGATGTTCCTGCCCATGGCAGGGGGTTTGGAACAAGATAGTACTTCTAACTGAAACCATTCTACAACAAGTCATAGCATTTCTACCAAACAACAGACAGATGAGACAAATACAACAAAAATCAAGGTATGCATTTCAAGAGTATGAAACATCTCTTTTCAGGAAGAATATAAGAGGAGTACCATCCTTTTTATCAAATATGCTATTGCACATCAATGCAAAGATTGAAATATGTCCACACATAAGTAACAGTTTAGCAGCTTTTATACATTAAAGTCTTTGGAAGTGTGAATCTACCATGACTGTTTGCAGGAAATATATAATTGATACCAGTTAGTGCTATAATAAAGCATTTGGAATTACATATTTTCATAGAAAATTTATACATTTTTTAAAGTCTTTTTAAATGCCAATGCTTTATGTTATCAGGTTATTTCATTTATCTAAACCTTTCCCCTCATAAATCAAGCTTTGCTAAGACAACATACAATTCTGTTGAAGACAATTTGGATTTGACTTATTGCCTACCTTGTCTTTCTATTATATCTTCTTCATGTTTCTTCTTACACTCTCATGAACAAAATGGTCTGAGTTTCTCAGAGGAATATCTTGACAGTTCCAAAAGCATAAAGAGTCTATATAACAGTATCAGCTTTATTTTTGCACATCATCGTGAGTGCTGTTGATCCTTTAAGTAGCAAAAAATAGCTGCACTGGATATGCAACTTATGAAATCTGCAAAATTCAATCAGCTTATAGATCTGAATGTTCTTTCTTCTCCTTTTATGGTTCAAGAGACACCACCTAAGCTTGTAAAATGCTGTAAGTAGCTAATGTATAAATAGTTTTGAAAAATAGACAGACTGAGAATAAATGAATAGCAAACATTTATTTTAAAAAGATTATTTTTTTTCTGTGTTATTGAAAAATATATTTTTATGTGTTATCTCAAGATACTAGAAGAATTTCAAAGACTATTCTTGCAAAAGATTTAAATGTATTTTATTTCATTTTAGACTTTGAAACGTGACCACATTGTTTAGTATCACCTATTTGAATAAACACAATATATATAGCAGCTTCTCAGTAAGCTGATAGATATTTTTGAAGTATATGAAATGAACACATTGTTAACGGGTATTGTTCGATTTATCTTGATAAGAGGATTAAATTCGCATGCCTGAAACTAAGGCAAAATGTGCCAGAAAAAAATGATGATCACATAGCTGAATTTTTGGCATCAAAAAACAAATTAGTCAATAGAAAGGAAAAAAAGATAAAAAATTGTCCAATAGTTCATGAATAGTGAACCAAAAAAAGTCACATACCTAACATCTCCAGCAATGTCCCAAATTTGTAGTTATAACACTTCAAACTAAGTAAAATGCTACTTCTTCTTTCCTTTACTCAGCTCAGGATTGCCATTTGGTTGGACAAAGAGAGGTCAAGTGAAAGACAGCCAGTGTTTGAATAACTGTCTGTTCTTTAATTGCTGTGCCTTGCATTGTTTTAAAAATAGTGACTGATCACATTGATAAAGACTGTAGCTATGCAGAGACTATGATGAGCACTGAAGAGCCAGAATTAGGGAGATTGAGGGGACTCATTTTGTGTTTGTGAGGCATATAAAAATATATGCGAGTACATGTACACATAGATTCATTATTTCTTTTCATAATATTAGCAGATTTCCATATCTCCACCTCATGTAGCAATATTAATCAAAACACTGTGTGTTGGCTGCAATTTTTTGTATTGGCTCCAAATTTGTCTCAGTTATTTTAAGTTATTTTAAGCTGACAAATTATCCAATGACTTAATTATTGTCTTTTGGATTTTTATTTAGTTACCTGTCAAAAAATAATCAAGGTAAAATGTTCCTTACTTCGATAAACATGAAGAGAGTGGTATGTGATGTTCAAATAGTTTTTCCAAAATTTATTTACACCAAATTGTACTAAATAATACTTTTCTAAAATACATGTTTAGCCTTTTTAATTGGGGGTTATTTTGGTTTGCTGAAGGAATGCCACATTCGACATTGTTTGACGAGCTTTAGTGTGCCTCACTTTCATAGTAGTTGCACCTCATGTCCACCTAATCTAATAGGAGAACTGGTGATATACAGACCTGTCAGCTACAAAGTATTACTATTAACACCAGGGAGTAAGGGGTCAAACAAACAACGCAAAAATAATTTAACCATACCGTCTTAAGTTATAATGATTATTGTAACCAAAAGTATGTATTCTTTCACCATCTCCATAAGCTGCTAAAACCAGATGAGGCAGTGTTCTTTATCGTGTCCATGACACATTCCTGGCAACTGCCTTAGAGGAATATCTTCTGTTGGTGGGCCATTGAGTCTCACTGCATGGCTCATGAAATTACATCATCCCACTCATCCCACTGTGAGATGCTCCACCAGAGGGAGGAACCAAACATTCCTACCTGGATATAATCTGAGGTTTGGAATGCCACAAGCAGCCTTATCCACTAGATTCCCAGAGTTCAAGAGCTACATCACCAACACTGTACCTTCAGAGGAAGACCAGACCCTTCTGCAGGATCACTGCTTCAACAGAAACACATTTATCATTTCAACAGAACTGCAGCTACCACTTAATCAGACTGCTACCACCACCCTGCCTGACAGGGTGTCAGGTTGTATCCTGACTCTCTTTAAGCCAGTGTTTTCTGCCCTTATTTTAATCTTCTCATTAAATAATAGTTCTGACTTGGAACCTCTCACTGGTTTGTTTTCAAACTAGTACATATACAAAGATTAATAGCCAGAGTAAAAGCAGCAAAAGGAAATTGGTTGCAAACTTCTGCTCAGTTTCTGCAGTGGGAATCTAGAGATCCTCTTAAGATGAGTGGAATTTCTCAAGTTTATTATGTCTAAGAAACATATTTCTGCCATATTCTCAGAGACATTGAAAAGGTTCTTGGTGCAGGTTTTGGGTTTTTTTTTTGAGTGGAAAAGAACAAATTTCATATAGACAATTTTCACAGAATTACTACTTTTAAAAGACAATTCATTGGGAAATTGAGTTGCTGGAACTGCTCATTAAAAGGTCAAATTGACACAGCATGTCAATCTAGGGATGTGGGGAATTGGCAGCATGCAGATTTAGCTGCACAAATACCTGTCACAGCTCCATTAAGCTTTGTATCCCTCTTTAAGAAAGAAGGCTGGCCAACTGATCACCGCCCCTCTTTGCCTTCACTAACCTTGCCGAGATACAGAACCCTTCTATAAACAACAACATTGAAGAGCAGCTTTGAGTTTCACCACAGTGCACCAGAGGAAATAGTTTAAAATACTCAGAAGACAGATGAATTTGAATTTTTTTTTCTTATCTTTTATACTGAGATTTAGAACCATTCCTGCTGGAGTAGGCAAGGCAAGTTCTCTTTTGCATCCCGCCAAATGATGGCTAAATTTAGTGCATGAACAAGAGTTGGGTCACCTACCTGAAGAGAAATTTCAACACCTTGCAGATCATATCTATTTTGAAAGAAAAAGATGTTTTCATGGCTGTGGTCTTAAGAACAGCACATTTGAAATATATAATGTTTAGGACAATATGAAGAGTTGAATGGGAGAATTGTGGACTTCCTGTAGCTGCTACACAATTGTGCTTAATCTTCTAAATCAAGTCATAAACAACACTGGGGGGAAAGAAAGGTGATATAGATTCTGAAAATAAAAGCAATCAAATATGATATCATATAGTGACAGATAATTACAAAGATACTTCCTTTGGAACAAGGTATGATCTGTAAATATTTTTTCAAACTATTGCAATGAACACTTAGATCTTTTGTCACAAACACAAGCCTAGTGTATGCTAGTAGGCTAGTCCATGGACCTTCCTTTCCTTATATATGTATCTGATCTTATTGGTAGAATTGTTTTGTCAAACACTGCTTAGACCTTGACATTTTTTCTGCTAAATATGGACACAATCTCTGCCCTCTCCAGCCTGTAGTAGTTCAACTACTGTTTTCACTCAATCTTTTCACCCAACTCAGAACCATGCAGGCACTGATACTGCAGAAAATTGTTAACCTCTGAACTCTGCGGAAGTTCCTTGTCTGTCCTCTGAGTGTTTGTGTGAGTTCTGTAGATAAATGTCATAATGAGGATTAGTACCTGCCTTCTAAGTTTCAAAGAATAAATTACTAATTCAAAGTAAGTAGCAACCATAGAATTTACATCTTCCAAACACCTACAATACACACAACACCTCTAAACAAAAACAATTACATCAAGAGAGTGTCACCAGCATAATGCCTGAGCAATGAACTGTTAAATCAGTCTCTCTAATCTCAGACAAATTACAGTACTTACACACTGTTTGCCAATATGGCACCAGACTACTTAATCAGGTAAACCAAGGGTTTGGATTTGATTTTTTGTCTTTTAATATAAAACTTTCTGCTTCCAATAAAACAGACAAATTAAAGTAAAAATTATACATAAATCGATATTTTTAAATGTATTTTTGTTCCTAATTATACTAATTTTCTGGTTAAAAATGTTACCTGCTACATCTTGTGTTTTACTGCTAAGTGACCTGAAATAGATTTCTGTAAAATGATAACATAATATTTACATGACAAGGAAAAGAGTTCCTTTGGGTTTTGATTTGGTTTGGTTTTGGGATTTTTTTTTTTTTAATTATTATTTGTGTACAAGAGGGATGGAAAAAAGTAAAATTAGTAAATAACATTGCTACCAAATTTTATACAAGTGGGACACTCTAAATCTCTTTGAACAGAGTTAGGTAAAATGTTGGTATTAAGCTTTAAGAGAATTGTAAGCATGTATTGCTTTCCTAACTTCAAATTTGCTCAAAACTAAAGTTATTAGGTTTCCAGTTTCCTTTGCAAGAAAAGACAAGACTTTTTAAGAATCATAGTGCTATTATTAATTATCACAGCTACTTTTAGTAATAAAAATATTACAGTAAGATATGCTTGATCATTTTCTCAAAATTTGACATAAAAAACCAATTAATACTTAATATTAAACTGATTCAAAAAATAGAAAATACCAGCTGGTATCATCTGGCATCTGGGATTTTGGGTTGATTTAAATGTATGTGTCTCTGCTAAAGTCAACAGAGCTGAATTTGAATAGCTATTCATCTGATGCATTATTTCTAAATTTCAAATTGGAGACTTTAGGCTTAAGGAAGTTTAAAGCTTAAGGAAGGCAAAAAGCTCTGCTGACGACATTATTCTAGCCCATTAAACTTATCATATAAGAAGTCTTCATGTATTTAAAGCTTATCTCGTAATCAAGTCTTGATAGAAATGATGATATAAATTAGAGATATTGCTATTTGGTTCATATTAACTGGGACCAGAATCAAAAGCATTTTCAAATTTAGAGCTTTTTAAAGCTAAGTTTAAATGATTGGATGCCAGAAGGGAATTTAAAACCAAGAGTTTTGCTTGCCTTTTTATAGTCAGTAATGAGTAAATAAAGCATTCTGTATGATGGGTAGGAACAATGCTAGTTGAGAATAAAATGCTTTAATAAAAGAGCTGAAAAGCAACTGTTTTCAGGAGGATAGATACCTATATGCCACTGACAGGTGAGGCACAAGAATGAAGGACCAAAACTGGATGTGATGTGGCTCATGGTGGTTCCAGGGATCCGCATACACATCACGTCTTGACTAGCAGTGACGCTTATATGGATGTCCCAGGCACTCAGAATCGCAGAATATGCTGAGCTGGAAGAGACCCAAGGACATGGATCACCAGTCCAACTACCAGCCTTGCACTACACCATCCCCAAGAGTCCCACCATGTGCCTGAGAGCATTGTCCAAACACTCCTTGAACTCTGTCAGGATTGGGACCACTGTGACCACTCCCTGGGGAACCAATCCCAATGGCTGAACACCCTCTGGGGGAAGAACTTTTTCCTAGTATCCAACCTAAACATCCCCTGACACAGATCCAGCCTTTCCTCTGGGACTTGTCACTGGTCACCAGAAAGCAGAGATCAATGTCTGCCCTTGCACTCCCCCTCAAGAAGCTGCAAGCAGCGATGAGGTCTCTCAGCCTCCTCCAGGTCTCCTCACTTCCTCCTTCAGCCAAAGTGACCTCAGCTTCTCCTCATACAGCTTCCCCTCCAGGCCCTTCACCATCTTTATTGTTCTACTTTGGATGATCTCTAATAGTCTAGCATTTTTCTTATATTGTAATGACAGAAACTGCATATGGTAGTTGAGGTCAGGCCAAATCAGTGAAGACTGTAGATCTTTGCTTTCCTGCTGTAAGTAAGGGTTTCTGATGTGCCCCTTCTGTGTTTGATGAAGTCAAGGATCCCTCCAACCTTGGTTCTTCCAGGAAGGAAGATGTTTAAAGCCCATCCTTGATGGTCTTGAAGGGGTGCCGTGAGATTGCTAGTACATACATAAAATTAATTTGTGCCCAAAAGGAAACCTCCAGCACTAAATCACTGATGTTGGCAAACAATGTCTCTTGGAAGGGGCTTACATATCACCCCAGTTTTCAATTCTTAGTCCTTTCATAAAAAGTGAAGGGTATTTTACATGTACCTGACAAAGGCTTGCTAGAATGGTAAGAGGAAACATTGGACTGCAGTAGACTGATGGTCAGGACACTCACCAAAATACAAGGTATCCAAACTCTAGTCCCTTCCCAAATATATTATTTCAATTACAGGAATATAAACTATTCAAGAACAGGATACAACCTTGCTCTCTGCTGTGCTGGTTTTGGCTGGGGTAGAGATAATTTTTTTTTTTCACAGTGGTTAGTACAAGATTGGGGTTTTGATTTGGTTAAACCATAACACCTGCCAAGAAAGCATTCAAAATTTATGTGCCAGAAGGAGATTGGAAAATTACTGTGTCTGTATTTCCTTCTGGATAAGGCCCTTGGGTGGTGGGGTGATTTCTTTCTTTCCAATATTTGTTGAAGGAAATTGATGCATTATGTTTAATCACAGCAAAAATGTTCTAAATTAAGATGTGTTTTTTGCTTTCATATGAGAAGAGATAAGAACAAAAATTCCTACTGATGATGGAGCGCCTTTATCAGCAGGGGTGGAACTGCTTGCACTTCCTTGCTTTGCAACCAGGAACAGGCAAGGTAAAAGCTCATTTTCCCTTTGTGTCCAGAAGACTTCAGTATAAATTTGCACATCAATATGCCCTGATCAGAACGATATAATGGACAATACAGACCCTACTGTGCATACCAGGAATGTTCAACATACAGCTATTGGATCAAGCGTCTCAGGAATAGTGACCCATTTCTCTCTAATTCCTGGATCCCTATGTGGCTTGAGAATATCTGAAATTCTTTGCTACTTATATGAGGAGACTTTTAACCTGTACAGAAGCGCAATGCAGTCAGAAGATGAAGTTTAAATGCTTCCAGGTGTATACAGTTACTGAGCAACCTCTGTCAATCCTCCTTTTGGACACATTTGTCTGTGCTTATCTATGCCTTTTTCATTGTCTTAGACAGTGTTTAGAGCATTTTTTACACTAAAAAATGTTTTTCTTTTCTTGTTTGGAATAGTGAACATAAACAAATATTTTGATTGCCATCAACACAAATGATTTCTGAGAAAAAAAGAAAGAGCTAAATATTTTTTCATTATCAAGATGCACTTAAAATTACATTTTAACAACTAAAAATACACAGAGAGATGCATATTCATGTTATTCTTCACAACTCAGGTGTTACTAGGATTAACTAAGCATACATTTCAACAGTGAGCAAAGACTGCCATCTTCTGACATCCACAATAAGGCTGAACAACTGAATATACATCTTAGTTCACCTTGCTACTGTTTATCACAGTGCTTCTAACGAAAAAAAAACCAAAAAAACAACCTGTGGTCACATCGTGATCCTGTTGTCTGAAGTACTGTGGCACAGTGAGGACCTTCCCAGTACACTGCCCCACCTCTGAAAGAGAAACATTTACCTTTGACAAGTAAAACTTGTTCACCTCTTTGTTTTCTTGCTGAGCACTTACATAAATTTGTGTCTCATCCACACCTCCAAAGAAGTATTTCCTACTGCCATCAGTTAACTGTCATCAACTGATCAGTTAACTGATCAGCTGAAAATTTTCTTAGTAACTTTCATACTAAGTGGTTTATGCTGTGACAACATAGAGCAAATGTGTATCTACATCCCATTAGAGGTCAATAGTATCCCAGCAACTAATACTAGTACCTTTAGAATTCCCACCCAAAGATTCAGCTATCTGGCCTGTGAACCTAAAAGTAAATATCAGGAAATTAATCCGATGCCTCAAGCTGTTCACTAAATTTTAAGTGATATTACAGGAGATCGGCAGCACATGGAACAGATGTATCTACACTGAGTGCAATTTCCATGTATTTGTTGCTCAAAGAATAGACTGGGATAAATGCGCAGGTTTCTTTTAGCAGAAGGAAAGCATAGTTAGCAATATGTAACTGTTTGCCATAGCTTTTATTCAGGCTTAAGCCCCCAGCCTGACGCTGACAGAAAGCACAGACAGATCACAAGCTCGAGGTGTCTCTGAAGCTCATTACGTCTGAATATCACTCAAGGAAATGCCGTCTCTTTTAGCATGGTATGTTGTTTGGTGGACATACCACTGGCACAAAAGACCAGCTGGCATATGCTCAGCAGGAAATCATGTTCTCCTCTGCTGAAGATACTGCTGATCTATCAGGCTTCCTTAACAAAAATGAAATCTCTTGGCTACCAAATCTCACCTAAAGTTTAGATCACTTTCTATCTGACCTACAGCATTTGCATTTTCTATGTGTATCCTGCCATACAGAGGAAATAGCACAGTAGATTCAGAGTATATCATACAGCAGATAAATTTCAATACTTCACTAGTTTGATCACTAGTCTGGAAGAGTAAAGGACTGATTTGGATGAAGAAAGCAGACACCTGTATTTGCACCTTCTCTATTACTTCCATCCTTATTTTAAGGAAGTTTTTTCTTCATATTCTCTTTCATGACTCTCAGAGTGTTTTTATCTCTTTTAAATAATACTTTCAGCTCTGTCCTGAGGGGAAGCCCTACTACTGAGAAATATTTTATGTCATATCATACAAGAGCGCCTTTCCTGTTAATTAGTTTCAGTGTATTAAAGTGCTAACCCAAAATTTATTCAAATATAGAAGTGACTAGATCAAAATGTTTCTGTGTGTTTATGGAAAAACAGAAAAAGATCCTTAATTCAAAAGACTTAATAATAAAAACAAAAAACCAAAAAACAAACAAACAAACAAAAAAAACCCCCAAAAACCACCCCCCACTGCTAAACAACTGTAGGTAGAATTCTTGTCTCTTCATTTCCCAGTTTTTTTGGGCGTCACTGGTTCAACCATCAGTTATTTATTTGGTCCCTTGAAAGGAAAAATAAAGCAGTAGCTTGGTCTTTGAGACCTTACTTGTGGTCTTACTATGTCCAATACGTGTCTTCCCAATACAGTGCCTGAAAAAAAAAAACCAAAACAAAAAAACAAACAAAAAAAAACCAAAAAACAAACAAACAAAAAAAAAAACCCAAAAAACAAAACCACAAACTGAAATATAGGAAACTGGGATTAAAGTTGAAGGAATATTTTTTATCTCACTATCTGAATGTGCCTTGGTTTTGTATTTTGTTAGGATATATGCAACTAACTGTGGTAGCAAGTTCTTATATCTGTGTAAATTCTTTTCTTTCCATACAGCAGTCAAGCTGAAAAAGCCAGGCAAAAGGCCTCCCTGAGTTGGAGCAAGCCAAGACACTTTGGTAAATCCTATAAAAGCAATAAGGACACTTTCCACAAGCCAGCTAAAGAAACAGACCTTAATCCTGCTGGTCAGTATAAAAACCAAACAAGAAGAAAAATGCATGTTTTTCTTTTAATCTTGTTAATAAAACAAAACAAACAAACAAAAAATCCAACAAGGCCTTTGAATTTTCTGAAGTTGACATTGTTGATTTTCAAGAAAAATATTTAGAAAAAAAAAATACCATGAATGAGGAAGGTCAGAGTCCTTATATCATTTCAAATAATGATTAATGATTTACACAAGGTAAAATAATGTCAGTAGTACACCCAGCAGAGAGTACATATATTCCACTTCAAATGGCACCAGAGAGCAAAATCATTTTGTTTCCAGTTTCTGAGTGTAGGAGGAAGACATAACTGTGAAATAAATTGTTCTGAACAGTTGAGATCAGTACCAATTTTAGCCAAAACTCTTCATCTTATAAACTTAATTTCAACAGAATTTAATAGACAGCCTAGACCTATTCTCATGGAATTAATTTCACAACAGCATAACATAATTATAAAACTAGATTTTTAAAATTATTATTTTTATTTTTTTTTAGCCAAAGTATCTGTTATGATCTCTGCTGTGGTCTCTTCATCACTGAACAAGTATATTTGCTTGCTTGACTTCCATTTCCATCTTAGGAAACAGAGACAAGAATGACCAGCATTCACAGTCCTTCTGAGCATTCTGTGTGTGACTATTAGAACAATATAAGCAGCTAAATAAAGCAAAATTCTAATTTTTTTCTCATCCAAGATTTCTGGTAACAAAAGTAGCACCTTCTCTTTACTCATATCTTGTGTAAAGAATGCTCTTGGGTTTAAAGAACTATGCAGAAAATCTTGGATAACTTCACTCTCAAAGTGTGAACTAAACAAGCTGTCCTTAATCTATGGATCTGTGTTTAAGTGTTTCAGAGTCCTGGAGACATCTTAACAGCTGTAAATACTTCATAAGTTGGTTTCCTCCTTAAAGCATTACTTTTGCCTACTTAAAGCATTTACATCAAGGAATATATTTATGATAATCAGCACAGAAAATACCTTAAACTATAAGGATGATAAGGATGAAATAAGAAACAAAAGCCCTGAATTATCTATGCAGAAATAATCAGATCCTGAACTCCCACAATACACATATTTATGTGAGTATCTAAACACAGAACCATTCAAATATATTCGCCCATTCTGACTTCACTTTAAATTTTCACTTGCATAATAACAGAAATATTATGAAGGGGAAAAAAACCAAAAACCCAAATGATCTTGAATTGCCCACAAATGTTTCAAATTATTAGTAAGTTTGGGCATGTCCTTCTACATAAATGAGATGAGGATCTGTGAGGTTATAGATGTCTTTATGCTCTTCTAGGGCTACATTTTTTCAGAATTCCACTCAACTATTGGCAACATTTGAACAATTTTTGGCAACATTTGAATCAGTTTTTCTTATTTAAATGTTGATTATATGGAATTTTACAAAAAGTAAAGTGTAAGTAAAAAAAAAAAAAAAAAAAAAAAAAAACCCAGAACACAGATGTTATATGAAACCCAGATAAATCTTTGGATTTTGTCTTTAGGTGACTTTACAAACCTTCTAGACTAGTACTGGAAATTTCCCTACCAATATATGGGTTTTTTTCAATTTCATCCCTTTTTCCTTCATATATGACCAGCATAATTGTGATGGCTTTTGGTACAATAGGTTTAGGCAATTATTCTTACATTATTGTAAGAGCTATCTGCAAATGAGCATAATTTTTGTTCTTTCCTGCATCTCTTCTTTAAGATTGTTCTGAAAGGGGGAAATTTGCACACATTAAAATATTTGAGTCCTCTAATTTTAAGACATTTCCATCATGTATTTGATTGAAAAGCATGCCAATAATAAGAGGAGAGACATTATAGCTGTAAAGATCACAACTTCAGAGTAAATAATGTGGATTACTCCCTGTTGGAAAAATTGTCTTTTTAGAATTCCTTTTATATAATTTAGAATATATGTGAAGGAACACAAAATGTGTGTGAAGGAGAAAGAATCTTTCTCAAATTCAGCTCATTTTGCACGGAGTATTATGTACCCAGTTTCAACACAACTATAATTGAATTTAATTTAATTGAAATGGCATTCTCCTAAATAGAGTCACCTAATCTGAGGAGTCCTTTTCATCTCATGCGCAGGGTCTGAACGCAATGCTTCTGGAGTTTTCTTTTATTAAAAGCTTAATATACATTCACTAATGTAGGTTTAAATGTGGACTAATTATTAATCAAATATATTTCAGCAGCAGGAGGGCCAACAGTCCAATAATGATTAATTGAAAACTTAATTAAATACTTCAAGACATCACATGAAAGTGTTCTGATAAAGTTTCAGGTCATGTAGTTTGCATCTGAATCTGAGTAGTGAAAATGAAGAATTTGATCCAGATGCCTTTGTAGTCAGTGACTGAAATTACCCCAAAGCTGAAGAAAATCTGTCTTTTAATATTTGCAATTAAGTTTTCTGGGAAAGCTTTGCATTATGTAGAATATAAAACAAAGAGTTGGCTTCCCCTGACCATTCCAAATTGCTGAGCTTCTATGTTTCTTGTGCACTTTACAAAACTTTATCCAAGTCTCCTAGAAAAAAAGTATTTTGCACTCTAATTGGAACTGAGACTAAAGGATGTAAAGATTGTTGGTTTTAAGTAAATTAAATTTTATGGCTTGCATACTTTATTCTGCATGGTTAGTCACAGCATACTGATGGGCAGCAACTCAGACACCTTCTAAAAACTTCCCCATTGCAAAACCAGTTTGATCCATTCACAAAAGAAAACATTTGTTTAATTATTTTCAATTCATGCCACATTTTTCCCAACCCACAGGTGGTTCATATAATATATGATATAACTTTGATTTAGCGCTGTTCCTAGCCATTCTGATTGAAGGATCCTGCTGATGGTTTGCTTTAAAATCAGTTAGGAGGATTGAATTAACATTGAAGGTCCTGTATGCAATTATGCTGATGTGTGACCTTCGTACATAAAATTTTCAGGACCAAGATTCATTTCACTCACAGAAAATAAGTCCAGAGGCAGAGAAGACAAAAGGTGAAGACATTGTAAGAACACTTTACTGAAAGGCTTGTCAACATGTAAAACAAATAAATAAAATAGACTGCCGATGTATTTTTTCATGGAGATAAGCTGGGATGGGAGGTGGAAGCAGGAATGTATGTATGTGCTTGCACACACTTACCTGAACACATGGCCATATATGTACAGGACAAAGGGCCATAGCCTCAAGTTGCACCAGAAGGTTCAATTTAGACATCAGGAAGAATTTCTTCATGGAAAGGATAATTCCCCAATTTAGTGTTCCCACTGAGACCACTCCAAACCAGGCACCCTTCTCTCACTTCCCCATTTTCCCATTCCTCCTCTGCAGCTTGATGGAGAGGAGAACTGGAGGTACAAAAGGATCATCATGGGTTAAGAACAGTTTACTGGTAACAGCAATGAAATAAGACAACAACTGTAACAGAAACAATACAGACAGAGCATACAAGTAAAAGGTGAATTATTTCCATGTGATTGCTCACCCCACTATAGAAAACACCTGACAATACCTGACCACTCCCTCTGCCTTGAAGGGTCCTGGAAGAGAGACTTTCCTGCACCCTCGCACCCAACAGTGATGTGGGTCAGGCCCCTCCCAGCTACTGCAAAAATTTACCCTGTCCTGGCTACAACCAGAACAACAGCCCAGATCATTTCTCTTTTCTAAAGTAATGCTCTGGCTCATTTATTATGTCATATTTGTTGGCACAAATTGATCAGCTCTGGCAGTACAAAACCATCCACAACACAGGGTTTGAAGAACATACTTTACCAGACTGCTGGAGCTATGTGTATTCTGTGCCACAGTGGGCTTCAAGTGCCTTGTTAATTTTCATGTAAAAGTTGGATATATCTCCCTGCTGGCTGTTATTAAGGTCAATTTCGTAAACATCTATGGATTTTACTTTTCCAGCTCCACTAAGAAGTCATTAAATCGTTTGATTGATTTCTCACTACTGCCTGGTTCTTGCTCCTGTATGCCTTGATGTCTTTCTCTGAAGAAAGGAAATTACATTATTAAATAAGGAAAAGAGGAATACTGTAGCTTGATTTCCACTGCCAGCAGCAGCATATTATACAGCTACATACATTTGAGCCACATTTATGAAAATAGAGAAATCCATACCTAATGCAGAAAAAAGCTCCTCAACTATATAACCTGTCATTCAAGAGAGATAACTCACATTCTTACTGTCAAGAAAAGCCAAAATGAAAGAGTGTTTTGTAAATAGATTTTTGATGTAAATCTTACAAGGAGATGATATCACAGCATCTTTCAGTCATATACAAGAGTGCCTTAACAGCTGAGACAATGCAGCCTACCTTGCTTCTCATAACTTTAGCCATGCTGAGGCTCTAACTTAACCTTCCCTGTTTCACTGAAAACAAAACCAAGCATAGCACCAGTCTAAGAAAAAAACAAAACCCAAAAAACCAAACTAAAACATCTGGAGAGAGTGTGTGATTATCATCTTTATATATTCATAGAAACAATTCCGTTTCTTGCACTCCTCATTACTATTTTTTCAGGAGTCTTCACCAACATATAGATTTATTTCTAATACTGGCCGCAGTAAATGGTACAATTATCTCTCTGAAATTAATGTCTCCATATCTCCATAGCCCTAACCATAGTTTGTATCCTTAGAAGCACAGACTATGTACTGACATTCAGCTATAAAGCTGATAAAAAAGAAGCCTAATGTTGGATTGTACTCTGCCTGGAGAGAGTCCCATTCCAACAATCCCACTGCTCTTTAAAAATGCAGTTATAGAGAATCAGAGTGACACCATCTTGATAAGCATCCAGCCTTTCCCCTGTGGAGCTGTTCTTCAGTCATTTCCTCTATAAAGCATCATCATGTTACTCAGATCTCTGCAGCAGAGATCTAAAAGGCTGTGACTACCTACACTTTTCCCTCTATTTAGCTGGAATAAACAAGGAGTTTATAATACATAAATGATTGTTATAATGGATTAGGAAATGATAATTTGTTATCAGGTTTCATTGAGATTTTGTATTGTCTCCTTTTGTATCCTCTCTGATAAACCCATGAAAAGTATGTAAAACAGGTGCTTAAAATTATCAATTTGTGTCTGTTCCCAAGCATAAATTCTGCTGCCCTGTGTGTAGCAGGCCACCCTCTTGCTGTATGCTTCCTACTAAACCAGAGCAGAGAGTACATATGACATTCAGATCTTCTCATCAGTAAATTGTCTTGAGCACTCTGCTCTGCAGTTTTGGCTCTGGCTGATGGCAGTAAGAGAATCACACGGGACTGGCATCCATACGGGCAGCCCTGCAAATACCACTTCCTTCAACCTAATCAGCTTGACAGATGTTCAGTCTATGTACCTACCTGAGGTTGCTGGGAGGTGGAGCACGGTAGGACTCTCAAACATCAAGGAACTCTGATCACTGATTTTCCTGACTCCCCACGGAGCTTCAGGAAACATTTGCTTCACATGCACTTGTCAGGTACATCATATCACATGGATTTTGCTCTGAATATTCTCCCATCTCCTTTGGTCTGTCATGCTGCCTGTTGATGCATGTAAGTGCACAAAACAGAAACATGGCATTTTTCTTAAGTAATATTCCCTTATCTCGCATTTGTACATGATATTCAATGCAGGGGGAGGCAGTCATCTTCAGTTGTTTTCTTTTTCTATTCTTCCCTTTTCCTTCTTTTTATAATAAACTATTTTTTGGCTTCGAAGGTTTTCATTTCATGAAGTTCTGGGATGAAATGCAAAAGGCAGGAAACACCGAAGAGATAACAAAAATGGCGAACATGAAGGAAATCTCTGTTTCTACTCTTGATTTGCTTCACCTTTTATTAACCCTCTCACTAACTTCCACCTGATCTTGTACCTCATGTGGCCTACAAATCATTCTTGCACTCAAGCTTTTCTAGAAAATCCTTTGCCTTAATCTGTAAATGCCTTTCGAAGTACCTGGTTCAGTATCTTAATCACTAAAATCCAGCCACTTTACTACCTGGATACTTTTCAGAGTGGTTGCTATTTTCTCCAAACTGAGTCAATCCAAACTAATTTCAGAAAAAGTCAAAAAGGAACTGCACCCATGTTCCAACTTTTCCATTTAAAGTTTTCTAACCACCTTACACGTGCCTTGTTTAGTTTGTAATTGGGTATCTGGACAGTGTCATAAACTCCATTTCCTTCAAGTTTGGTTTTTTTTTTGGTTTTGTTTTGTTTTGTTTTGTTGTTGCTGTTTTGTTTTGTTGGGTCTTTTTGTCTCACTTTGCTGCAACTCTAATGAACATGTCTTTAGGCTAAACACCTTGATGCTATACGTAGCTGCCTTCCAAACAAATAATTTTTAAACTTCTTGCTTTCCCTTTCTGAGCATTATGTAATCTCACAGTACTTACTTGCTTCTTTATTTTCCCCCTCACTACCCTTCACTACTGTCAGTCTTTTACTGTCAGCTTTGACCTGAAAGTTGTGGCTGTCAGGACAGAGAAATTAAAATTCAGTCACTTGCATAGGGAGATAGACCAGAAGGAAGAGCACAAGCTGTATTTCCACTGAGACCAGTATTGCCAGTTCAAGCAGGTTATTAAGTTTTATATTTAATTGCTTCTCTTATTTCTCTTTCTCTTATGTCTTCAGTTTCTCTTTTACCTCTCTTGTTTTATCTTTGACTTTTATCAAGCAAGGTCAAGAGTTTTCACCGTGTGTTTTATTGGGATCCAATTAAAAACTATTATAATCAATTCTAGAGTTTCAAAAGCAGTGCTGCCACTGCATTTTGGCTTAATTCACAGAATAATAACCTCCTGTAGATTTGGTTTCATCTGGTTTTTGTTTGTTCTTTTTGGTAAAATAAATAGTTCATCTTCAAAACCTGAAACAATTTCATTTCTTTGTTCCTTCAATTCTCTAGGATAAAGAACAAAGCTGGCATTTTCCAAGTGAATGTAGCTGATGCTGAGTTGTCTTTGTAATTTTTAACAGAGAAAACATCACCCTTAAAGGAAAGTTTAAATTTACCACTTCCTGTAAAGTGATGTGTAAGTAGTAGGAGTTACTCTTATGTGTGCAGAACAGCTTGACTCTCTAATCAAGGAAGTTTCTATCAACTTTTAAATTCAGATCAGGGCAATTTTTCTGTGCTCTGGAATATTAATGCTTATTTCTGTGTTGATTTTTCTCTCATGGAAGCCATGCTTTCTTGCTATGTAGCTACAATTGAAGAAAAATTAATTTTAAAAAAACCCAAAGAAACAAGATACAGTGGTTGAGGTTAAGATAATGAATTTTTACTACATCAGATTCTGAGATCTCAGCACGGGAAGGACATTGACCTGTTAGAGTGATTCCAGATAAAGCCAAAATTATTAGAGGGATGGAACCCCTCTCCAACAAAGACAGGCTGAGAGAACTGGGATTGTTCCTCCTGGAAAAGAGAAGTCTTTGGAGTGGCCTAATTGTGGGGAAAGCAAGCCTATCTAGTTACATCTGAACTGACTTGGCTTTGCCTTTCTTTCAGATATGGAAGTACATTTTAATTTAATTGTTGGTAACATTAATTTTAAAAACTCTTAATTCTTGATTGTGAATTTTTTTCTTTTATCCAAAGTAGTTTGCCCCAAATTTTACTTGAATTCCTTACAAGCAGACAGATTCAATTTTTAAAAAAACTTTAAAAATATTTTTCCATTTTAATAGTGCCCAACTATTTTTCTTAGATTGATTTCTCTGTAGTGGTCAGAATGTCAAAGGACACTGAAGCAGTTTATTTATTTTAGCTTTAAGATTTGTTCCCTGTTACATATAACTTTCTTTCTATTTCCTATTAAAATTTTAAATTTATTTCCTTTAAAGAATCCACATAATGTTTGTGGGTTTTTTCCTCCAGTGCTACCTTCTTTATTCATCTTCATATCTCCTAATTATGGAATTTCAAAGGGAACTGATCTAGAATAACTTTCCTCAGAATAATCTGGAATACTTTTAGTGTTAACCAGTTTTTCTCACTTAATATGCTGTCCACATAACAGCAAAAATGCAAACAACTCTCACCTCTGACTCATATTTACACATGCCCTTTATTAGTAATTTTAATGCAAAACTGCTTAAACAGCATGTTATCAGAGAAATCAAACATTAAATTTGAGGTTTTGGTGGGTTTTTTTACATAATTTCTACAGTATTAAGAAGAAAAATATATGGATCAGGGTTATAGTAACATGTTTGTTTATATAATGGATTTGCATCAACATAATGAGTTATTTTGTAGTGAGTTATGACTGGACAATTACTGCTTCATGCTGAGGAAATGATTACCAATGGAGCTTAGGCCAAGATATTCCTGGCAGCCCTTAATATTAAAGCCATAGTAAAGAAAATATATCATGTGCATTTAATTGTAATCAATCCCTCCTCTCTAGAAATAGGTGCATTTACATCCCCTTGCATCTCACTAAAAAGCTGAATATTTACAAAAAGTAATACATATTTACATTTAGAGCTGAAGCCAAGTGTAGGTATTCGAGTCTGTAACTAGGCAGAAACCCCATTTTGTGCAGAGGTTTTGGTTTGCTAATATTAATTTCCCAGCCAATGCACCAATTAATGTAGTGGTTTCAGTGGTATTTAAATGTCCTTGTCCCTGTTAGAATCACTTATTTATTTCTTGCTGTGAGATAGGACTAGGAGAAAGAGCAAAACAGGATTAAAACTTCAAAAGAAGAACAAAGAAAACTTTATTGACAAATTAAACTGGATTATGGAAATCAGAATGAAATTTTTTTAAACACTACTCTTCCAACAGTTTTTTCTTTCCCACCAACATAACAATGCAGACAAAAAAAAAAAAACTCAAAGACTTTTCACTCTTAGAGCAGTCTTTCTTTCAATTTACTCAGGGAGAGGAGCTTCTCACTAGCAAAGCCATGGAGACGTCCCCAGATGTAGCTTCCAGTCTTTCTTGGNTCAATGCAACCATTCCACCCCCCATGATTTTTATGATTTACAAGGCTAATTAGAGTCCATCACCATGGCTTACAAGAGAAATTCAGTCGAAGGACTCTCCTCACCCTTCAAGAAAAATGAGGACTTCTTCTGCTTTCATGTCTCCATGCTGGTCCTCTTCATTGTCCTTTCTCAGTCTCTTTCCTTTCACTTGGGAGAAGATCGATGTCTGTAGATCTCAGTCTGGGTCTTAAGGAGGTAAATCTCTCGCAGGCAAACAGACAGAATTAAAACACAGTAGAACACTGGAATCCAGGCTGAGGGCTAGGCCAAAGTATCGAAAGAACACAGCAGCTAGGCTGGGCTGGGGCCATCTTTAGCTCGCAGGCTGCTGCCAGTCTTTGCCTGTGTTACTGGGCTGTTTTGCATTCTCTTCTTATAATCCTTTATGAGGGCCAAGCTAGGGGAACAGCCAGCATGTGGCTGCTGTAGTCCATTCCTTCCCCCTGCCCAGTAATGTTCAATAGCAGTGGCATTTATAGTCCCAGGCGCTCTTGGGAATGCCAGGAAAAAAGAACTCAGCTCAGCTGGGCCGGGCTCCCTCCCAGCCATGTGGCCTGGGGCCGGCGTTACCTCAGCTCCCGATGGAAGGAAAAGAGAGCCTCTCTTTCCCGGGCTCTTGATTTTAAAATGTGTATCTCACAGAGGAGTTCCCTTTTCTGATTGGTCTGTTACTTCTGTGGGCTGGGCTCTATCTGAAACCAGTGCACCAAGCCATCAGCTTTCTCCAAATGTGACTATGTTCAATGTTCATGTCTTATTTAATAATCACTATTAAATGCTCATTAAAATTTCATTGATGAAATGGAATGTATATCACAGGTTACATTAAATCCTTAAATACAACAATTTACCTTTACACACGTACAAGTCTATTTTAGCAAACATGCCTTTTTTGTTACTTAAGACTAACGGTGTTGTGAGCATTTTGCTATTGAATTTAAAGTTGGAAGGATTTGACAGTGAAAACCGTTTTCATGAAAGACTTGAAAGATTAGTCTAAAGTTCCTTTCACTTGATCATTAATATCATCTTGATTTTGTAAGTCTTCCTGAATAGCAATGGGAGCTACATCTGTGAATTGTAAGATCAAACTATTATAAAGTCATTAATTTTAATCCCCCCTAGAAAGGAGAGATTACTCTAAAGTTAAATCACTGAGCCAAGCATTTGGTTTTGTAAAATTAAATCTCCAATAAATATCTCTCTTGTGGTTTAACCTGACTTTAAATAAATTCAATTCAGACTGATTATACTCTGAAAATAAGTGATACATATGAACTGGGGCAGGATATGAAGTACAAAAAAACCCCCCAGCTGGCATGAAAATGGCATACCTAGACCTGTATCTCAGGCTTCAAGCTATCCACAAGCACTAGAATATGAATTTATTTTTACAAAAGCAAGTGGGGCAGCAAGGACTTCTGTCTTTCATGAATAGATGAGACACATAAATTTTCTCCCATAAAATCTGAGCAGCTGGGTTTAGGCTTGGGATTTCACCCCTATTTCTCTGCAGAAGTGAGAAAATTCCTGATTTCTATTGGAGAAATCACTGAAAGGAAAAGCTAAAATAGCCTGGTGAAAAGAGGAGTTATAGCTATCGAATTCAAAGGCATATAGGCAATCTTAAATGAAAGAACTGCAATTGCCCCTCTGAGTTGCTTCAGACACATATGTTTGTAGGGTTTTGTACCTTATCTACTTTATTCATTAAATATATTCATTGCATTACACTGATCGTAATAGAAAGTCTAGAATTTGAAATATGTCATTTGTTTTAGTGTAATTGCCTATAAAAAGCTTTTTAGCAGTAGCTTCTTTTTTTCAGGCATTTGAACAGCAATCTGTACAACTCGATGACACTGCCACCATCACTTATAGGAAATATGTTCTGGTACTATCCAAAGACAATTCAGAGGTACTTTTTCTTAATTATGTGCAGTGTTATTAGAATTATTGTCAATGAAACCAAATGTGCTGGTGTGAAGAGAACATCTCTTCCATTAACAGCAGTAATTGTAATTTTCATGATGTCTTTTACTTTCAGATGTTACACAGATCACGTAGTGGTTCACTGAGGTTATCAGGTAATTAGGCTTACATTTTCATGTTACAAGTGCATTTAAGGATCTGGACAAAGATCTGAATATAGGTACTGAGCACACACAAAGAAATACAGAGCTTCTGCACCAAGAGACTTACAGGCTATAAAGGAGAGAAAGAGAAATGGAACAGAGAGATAATAGTAGGGGAAAAAGTGAGTGAATGCTCATACTGCCACAGATACAGGAATAAAATCCAAGTCCCCAATACCAGACTGTTAATGCTCCTCCTGTCAAAAAATTAACTGTGAGCTGCATCATGTAAAACTTCATCCATCCTGTTAATACATGGAAACATATACATTAGACACATATATTTAGGACACAGAATATTGGGCACACATTTATGGATATCTTCTGCAGCAATGACATTTTATAACCCATCTTTATACTTAATGAATCTGCTTTCTTTTTATCATACCCAAGCCTTGGCTTCCTGAAAGATGGATTTGGTGACAGGAACCTGAGATCTCCTTGCTTTCTGAAGGTCTGTTCTCTGTACATTCAAAACCCCCAATTTACATTGGAAAGAGCAAGGTTCCTCAAAAAGATTGGTTTATGTTAATATGACATGAAATAATCTATAAAACTGTTTTCTAATTAATTTTGTCTTTGAAAGACCATGGCAGCAAGTAGTCCTTTCAGTTATCATAAAAAAAAAAAAAATTAAAAAAAAAATCTGACTTTCCCCTAACATCCCACTGCAAGCAGAGATACTGAAATTAAGACTTTCCATCCTTAGAAAATTCTGGAATTTTAAATATAGTTTCATAGATTAAGAAAATATAGACAGTATTTCAGATTTTTATCTTATGTAAAAAGGATCAGCAAAAATCAGCAAACTATGATATAAGCTCTTTATTTTCCTAGAAAACAAACACCTAGAACAAATTATCCATTGCTTTGGGCCTTTAAGGACATACACATTGCACACAGGTTTATCTCAAGTAATCATGTCTTATGCATAAGGATTTAATATGTTGTCTTTTAGAACACTTAAACCACATTTTTAGCTTTGAAAAAACCCTCATGGATATGGATTCATAGGCATTAACTTTGAAAGCACAGGTCAAGTTTATTTTCAGCAACTTCAAAAACAGACAGTTTTATTTTACTCATAAGATCCCACATTGACATAGAAAAGGCAAAAAATTCAATATTCCTCACTTCCAGATGATGCTGGCAATCTTGCCATTGCATTTCCAGATGGACTTCTGAGTGATGTTATTGTTGAGTCTCCCTCTTATACAACCTTCTCAAAACCAATAGATATGAAATAAATTGCTGGAATAGGCATCTGTTGCAGTTTACAATAGCTAATCCAGACCAGAGATCTGTTAATTCCTTTCTTCTTCCTTCCAATGTGAAAACACTTTTTCACATTGTCTACATCTGCTCTGTAATTCAGGGGTGTCCTGGAGGAAGAGTTTGAGACCTAAGTTACCTGTATCACTTCCTTACAAGAGATCGCAAAGGCAGCTTAGCAGGTCTTCAGAGGATTCTCTAGAAAGACATTCCAATGAGAAATTACATAATTGGTGAGGTTAATAAAGTTATTTCTTCATCAGCCACACTGAAAGAAGGCTCAGTTCAGAAAAAAATGTTCAGAAAATCCAAATATTTTTTGGTGTGCATATCTTTTCAGTGAGTGTTTTAAATTTCTTATATTTTCATATATGATCATTATCTTTCCATTGTTTGAAACTTGCTATTGAAATAGATACAAGTGTAGAAAGGCAACATTTTAAACAAAGTTCTCTAAAACAGCAGTTATAATATGATCCTTAAAAACCCAAGGTAAGAACATTTATTTTAATTGATGTATAGTATTCAGTCAGAAAATTGAAATATCTTGAACTTTCTAGTTACAGACTTAAATTTTTATGTTCCTGAAAATTTTATTTCTTATGTGTCACTTTTCATGCATTTTAAACTGATCAAGAGAGAAATGGGAACCTGTAGATCCAATAAGTCCTATGAATATCCCGAATGAATTTCCATTATGTTATTTAGCACAGATATTTCAATAATTTTAATATATCAAGAGAATTTTGTATCAAACTGTTTTGTAAAAAATTTTTCAGTTTTTATCTGATGAGAGGTAGATACAAGCTGGCCTATGGGAGAGGGCCTTTGGGAAACTGCTCAACCTGTTTTAAACAGAGTTTACCCAGTAACACCTAGTTCATCTTTTACCTTAAACTATCAGGATAGAGATTTGTAAATTAGAAATTATATTCATTAATCTTGTGTGCACACTTAGATGCACACACAAAAACATGGGTGATTTCCAGAGGAAACAGCCAAAATATCCTTGATTTTAATGATTTTGCTGCTTCAGATCTGTCATATTCATTGTCAGTCTCCTTCAGAGGAGGCTACAGCACCGATCCAAAAAGGCTGGTGGTAGCTCTGCCTTGGAAAAAGAAATATCTGCTATTTAAAAAAAAAAAAAATAAAATAAAAAAAATCAATAATTAAAAAACCAAATACCTCTCATAATTTGTATGACAAATAGTGTATCTATACAAGCACATTTGGGACCTTACCAAAATGCAAGGAATATATCAGAAATCGCCTCCTTTTACAAATGGAATAATTTATCAAGATAATTAGAAGTAATTTATTTGTGTGAACCTCATCACTTTTGACTCCTTCACTGCTTTTTACTCATGATCCTTCCTCGCCTTATTTCTCATGTCAGTGACATTTCTTCATGTCATTTAGTCCTTTTTTTTGGCTGATCTCTCAATTCTGGACCTCAAGTGAAGTCCAGAAATCAGGCCAAGCCAATTTCCCTGGAAGAATCAACAAGCATGTCTTTTTCAGTCTCCTCACTTCAATTTAAATCTTAATTCATGTTCTATTGACTTGACACATATTTACTTGAGAAATTGACTGAGAAACTTCCAATATTAAAATTTTCTCTACAAGGCAAACATATACTTAGAGCACTAAAAGAAAGATTTTGAAACATTTAAAGTAACAAGATGGTCACATATTTTCTTGATTTTTACATCAAGAATCACAATTTGCAACTGCAGCAACCAGAGCTTCATTATTACTATCCCTACTATCAGCACCCCAGCCAAAGTTTCTGAAGATGTCAGCTGTTTGCTATGGTATCTTAGTTTAAGACCAGTGCAAACACATAAGTGCTTCTGAAACACTGCTCTGTAATTCCTTCAGGGAAAAAAATAAGGCAGTAATTGCATGTCAGTGGGATTAATTTATATTTTACAAATAATATTAAAGTATTGTGTTATTTCTGCCTACCAAAATAATTTTTTTTCAGTTTAACCATTCCAAAGGACAAGGGGGATTATTTTACAGTTTAGAGACTGAATTGTAGAGTGTTTTATTTGACAGACACAGCAAAGCTTAATTAAAAAAAAAAAAATTCTTATTGCAATTCAATAGAAATCATTCCTTTTATGAAAAGGAATCAACCAACAGTGGAAATATAATCAGCACATTTGTTCAAATCATGCCTCTCTCTCTTAAGGGGCTTAAGAAAATAAAGCAAAACATATTAGTTAAATTGGGTCATGTTTATGAAGTTTCAAATTCATCTGAATTATAGTAGGAACTCAATGAAACTCCAAATATATAGATTTCATTCTGTTTGCTGGAATATTCACAGGTATGCTCAGTATGAAGGCACTACTAAGTGCTTATAATAGTGAAACTATATTCCTCTCAGTTTTAATATGGACACTGTAAAGAAAACTATATTGAAAGTATAAGAAAAAAAACTTAAATTCTGACCACGTTTACAACCTGGTAAACACAAAGCAAATATAGGAATAATATACTCCACATGTTTTATTGCACCAAACAAGGCAAACAAAATATAAATAAAATAAATAGGCAAGGATAGAGTAGTTTAAAGCAGTGAGTGTGCTTTTAACAGTGTTTCCAGCTCAAACTACCTCCTGCTATAGACTATAGACACTGTTGGGCTGCTGATGATGTATCCTCATGGTGGGAGGAGATCACACCTAAGCAGGACTTCTGTTCCTGCAGTGCTTCTGAAGAGAGATTTCCCAGTGGTGCTGGAAGGATTCAGGACACTCATTCCTCCTGTGACTGAACCCACGTGTTCCCTATTTAGGGAAAAATTCAGATCCCAATCTTGCATCAAAAATGTCTTCCTACATAATTTGAGTCAGGATCTTAAGTACACCATGGAACTGAGTCTTTTCTGAAAAAAAAAAAAAAAATCTAAAATTAAGTGCTTTTAATAAAATGCTTTTCCACTGTAGGTTTTTAATAATGTTAAAATATAAAAAAACTACACAAATATGAACACAGAAAACTTAACATATTTTGGAACATATTAGACATGTCACATTTGTTAAAATACCATTGATGTTTAGACACACCCCAAATAGACTAATATACCAATTTTAAATATAAACTGGACATGTATCTGAAAACAGATAGTCCATATGTCAAAGATTCTGCAGTATTAATTCTGATGGATGCATCTGGTGAAGATGTGGAAATTTTATGCGACTGTTTCTGCCTGTATGACTGACATGATGATGTGTGAAATCTGATAAATTTTTTAAAAATTGTTTGGAAAACATTTTTCTTTCTTATTCTCCCAGCAGAAAATTCATCTATTTGCACACAGAATCAAAAAACCCTTCAGGACATCAGTCAACTGTGTAGTACCAAAAAAAGTTATATTTTCATAGACTGCAGTCTTTCAAAAATGGATTGGATTAGCACCAATGGAATGGCTTACTATTAACTCCTCTGTCTTGAGTGAAATCCAGCCAGCTGTTTCACAATTATATCCTTGTTTCAGGGCACTGATAAAAAGCCTTATCTGCAGTGTGTAATATTAAGCATTTTTAAATATTAGAATGTACTTTTTTTTTGTCCTACTGCAGAAATTACTTAGAGTATTTCAATTGTCTCATATGTTTGATATAATTGTATATCTAAATTGCTGTTCCATTTAGCTGAAAGATATTATCATATGCATGATATAGGTAATCATAATTTCAGTGAAAATTTGAACAAATTTAAATGGGGAGTTAATGTTCTTAATAAGCATTTTAATTGTTTGTCTATTTAGACAGGGGACAAGTTTGGCATATTTAGATGAATAAGTACTGAAAGTTCAGAGAATAAGTGAAAAGATAGAATAATTTATACAAAATGTTCAATAAAGAGATGTGTTTCCATTTGCTAATTTAACTTTCATTCACTTTAATAGTACAGAAAAATCAGTATTAAATCTCTGAACATCTTTTAGCTTAGACCACATTCTGTACTTACCTCTCAATTTCAATGGGGAAAGGACCAAAATTATTACACCACTTGGACAAACGTGGGAAAATGATGCATTACTAATCAGACACATCCTTCTAAACCCACACCACACTGAAGGTTTGAACATATTTGGTGTTTCAACACGCCTGATGGAATCCCTGACTGTAATCCAGAGGGCAGGCTTCCAAAGGACTTAGTCATGTTGGTATTACAGGCCATGACTAGCCCACAGAAACTAATTCAAGGCTAATGCTCCTCCTGAGGGGAAAATGTTAATTACCAAGATGGAAATGTTTCATTTAGACATCTCTGGTTTAGTGAAACACTGCCAAATGCAAAGTGTTTTCTTATAGATTGAGACTCTGAACAAAATCCCAGGTGAAAAAACCTTCAGGATTCAAAAATCATACTGAATCTGGATGACTCCTCCTGGCTCAGTGGAAGCTGTACTAATTGTCTATCCATTGAACCATTTTTAAAGGCTTACATGGAAAATTGTCTTTAGTCTATAGCTCCAGTGTCCCTTTAGGATGTCTCAATGTGAAGCAATTTTAAAAGTGCCTCTTTCTTCCTTACTATAAGATAAAAATCCAGAAAATTTCACCTTCTTCCTGACATAGATTAAGGATTTTGGTTCTCCCTTCTGCTCCACTATGAAAATGCTCTCCAGAACATTTTGTAGATACTTGTAATTAAGAGAGACCTCTGTCTTCTCCACCTTATAAACTGAATATGCAGAATGTTCAGTGCAAGACTTGAGCATGCAGTGTGTCCGTCCATCCATCCATCCATCCATCCATCCATCCATCCATCCATCCATCTGTCCGTCCATCCACCCATCCTTCCATCCACGCTCTGCAAAAAGGGCAGACACCTGGCTCCTGATTCCTCTACTTCAACTTTCAGATCTCATTCAATTGCCCCAATGTCTTCCTGCAAAAATGTAAAACCCAAGTATCTTGCCCAAGAGTCACGCCATTTAATCTAACCTGAAGTGTCTCTCTAGTCTGCTCCAGTAACTGGAATGGTAGACCTTCTCCAATGACTCTGTTCCTTTGTGAATCCTTTCCTCAGACACTGTTTTTCTCTGCCTTCATGCTTCTTCAAATCTCATTTAAGAACAAGCGAATTTATCATCTGTGCCTCACCTCCAGAAACTGGCAAATTGCAACAAACCACAATGTTTCCTAATACCAAGCTTTCAAAACCTGCTACCTGTCTGAGATCTTTTGGTGCCTCCAAGATTCTCTCTACCAATAATGTACATGATGAATGTGAGCTGGTGATTAGTGCAGATGTCTTGAAGACAATAAACTGCTTCTAAAATTAATGCTAAAAAAGAGCAAATATAAATGAGCAATTTGGTAAACCAGTTTGGAACAGAAAATTGACCAAGTAGCAATGTCTTCTTTTGCCCTCAAGAGCTTCAGTTGCACCTGAAAAACATAAAAAAGCAAAGATATCTTCAAAGGCAATTAGGAATAGACACTTTTTTTTTTCCTATAGGTATAAGTTAAGCTGGCTAAATACAAGTTATTTCCTATCTGGAAACTAAAGAAGTCACTTTTGTATCAGGCAAATAAATGACGCGGAGGAAACAGATGCTTAAACATTTTTCAATATTTACAGTGATATTTATGGACAACTTGTGACAGCAGCAGGGTAAATGGACATCTGCATGCATCTGCTTGTAGACAAAGGGCAGCTGTGCTGGAAAAAGGGAAGGAGTAGTGACTGGAAGACTTGTTTGAAAAATAATATGAAGAAATGGAAAGGGAATCAGGTGTGTATTTCAGAAAAGGTACTGCTAACTTGGTCTCTAACCTCAGTTATTGAAAGCAAGTCAAATAGATGGGAAAGTGGCCATTACTAACTGGCACCTACAAAGCTGAGAATTTTTTTTTTTTT
>VWZN01019152.1:23921-50736 GCA_013396955.1 Regulus satrapa | reverse complement strand
TGCTTACTCAGTCCCTCTCCAGTGGCATCGGGGAGAGAATCAGAAGGATAAAAGTGTGAGAACTCATGGGATGAGGCAAAGACAGTTTAATAGGGAAAGCAAAAGCCATGCATACAAGCAAAGCAAAACAAGGAATTAACTCACTGTTTTCAATGGGCAGGCAGATGTTGAGCCATCTCTAGGAGAGCTGGACCCCATCACATATAATGGTGATTTGGGAAAACAAATTCCATCACTGCAATGTCCTCTCCTTCTTCCTTTCCCTTCACCACTTTCTATACTGAGCATGATGCCACATGGTCTCAAATATCCCTTTGGTCAGTTTGGGTCACCTGTCCTGGCCTTATCTGTCCTTGTCTCCTCCCAAACTCCTATGCACCATCCTCAGTGTGGCAGTATGAAAAACAGAAAAGGCCCTGGCTCTCTGTAAGCCCCACTCAGTGACAACAAAAACATCTCTGTTTTATCAACACTGTATTCAGCACAAATCTGAAACACAGCCACACAAGAGCCACTGGGAAGAAAATTAACAGTGCCCCAGCCAAAAACAGCACACATATTTAATTAGTTAATTGTTGTGTGTGTTTTTTTTTACAGAAGCTCAAATACCTCAGTGTGCACATCTTAATGATGGGAGAATATTATAATTACAAGTTAAACTAATCAGTCTTTCTCAAGGTATATTTTTCTTGCATCTTTTTCAGAGTCTTAGGATTTAGCAACTGTTCAGATAATAGCAACTCAGAAACATTCAACTCTTTTTGTCTCTAATGAAATGCCTAAACCCAGTGCTACTTATGCCAGGAAAGCTGAAGTATACATAGTGGCAGCAGGGAATCATGTCAGTTAGATTTATGTTGTTATTGCTATGAGAACTAAACACTAAAATCAGCTATATCTTATTTACAGAACAGTTGCTCCCTGCTGAAATTTTAAAATGTAAGCTTAATTTTGCAGAAAAAATTGTTTTTTATTCACATTTCTTACCATAATATCACAATATTTTTTGGTGGATAACACAGCATTCACTCTAGGAATAGTTCTGTAATTATTGTATTAATTGTATGACAATGAAGCTGAGGAAATTATAAGAAACTATTCATTTCCATGCTAAATTTATACTTATTAGTCCAACTGCTTAAGGGAAATGTTTTTAAATTAAAAATTATTATTACTATTACAGTGATGATTATGGTGATGATGATGAAAACCTATTCACCAGTGTTTTCAGATTCAGGTGATTCTTCTACTTTTTTCTGCATTAAATGTGATTGAAAATGTTGGCAATATTCTGATGGCTCCCTTTTTATGTCTTCTCCTGCTAAATCTGCCCTTGTTGAGAACAAATACTGATCAGAGAACCACAGAATGAATGACTTGGGATGGAAGAGACCTTAAAAAACCATCTAGTCCATCCCCCACCTCCCCCCTTCCCACAACTAGATAACCAGATCAGGTCATTGGCCCAATTAGTCCAACCTGACTTTCAATGTTTCCAGGGATGGGTCAGCTCAAACATCTCTGGGTAACCCACTCTTATCTAAATCAACTGCCCTTCAGTTTAACACCATCACTCTTGTTCCATCCTTACAGGTCCTATAAAAAGTCTGTCCCCATCCTTCTTAAATGCCTTGCTTAAGTACTGGAAGGATTCAAAAGGAAAGTAATGGCAAAGAACTGGAAGAAAAAAAAAATCTAGAAAGAGCTTCTAAGTTATGGAGATATGCTCATGCATAATTCTGTTCAATTACAGGGATATTAAAATATCAATAACAAAAAATATAAAACATATTTACATTGACAATAAAATTAGTACTTGTTTTTAATTGTACACACAGCAGAGTACAGCTAAATATATTCTCTCAGACGAGGAATATAAATCCAAGCAATTTTCGTTATACATTTACAAAATACTGTATTATATTAAGTAGTGACCATAGCAAGAAATATTTTTTGATTTTCCTGCTAGGAAGACACAAAATACTACTATAAACTAAGACAATATTAGCTAGATAAGCCAAAAAATTAATTATTCAGATGACAACAAATGTAAATTTAATCTGCAGTCACGGATTCTTTTGTTCTGATGACTATATTGAGGAGATTTTTATTAAAAAACTTAAAAGTTCATTGTTTCTCCTTACTATGGATCTAGCCACAAATTCAATACTATAGCCTTATAGCAAGCTTTGGATACTAAGCGTACAAACCTTCTAAAGCAATTAGTTATAGGATCTGATCTTAACAGCAGGACTTGCTCTAGATTGTATTCACAAATAATGGGATTTAATAGAAATTCTTTATTCCTATCATCCATTTTTCAGATTGGCATGTTTCAGACATGCATACAAGATACTGAACTCCAAAGAGTAAAAATTGTTTGCAGGTTTGCATTTATACCAAAGACATGCCATACACTATTGGCAATCCAAACACTGAGAGCTGCAGAGACTAGCAAGTGTATCACATTCCAACAAAAGCTTTCATCCACATTACAGTTTACATTTTTATTCACATTAGAAAGATTCTAGCTGCAGTTCATAACTGGTGAGAGATCTATCCCCGCCTTTATCTTGATCCATGAGCCCTTTGTTGTATTTTCTCTCACCTGTCCAGTTGATAAAGAGGAGGGATAGAACAGCTTTGGTGGGCACCTGGCACCCAGCCAGGGTCATCCCACCATACTTTGTAATTTTGATTTCTGGGTTTTTAAAGCTGAATTTATTTTGCTCATGAATTAACAAAAGTTCTTCCCATAATATACTGATTGAGAGATGTGTTTGAAAATGGATTGAACATCATCCTATGGCTCAGAAATATCACATACACTAAAGGATGACTTTCTTATGTCATGGAAATTCTTCCGTGACATACATACAATCAGCACAATGGGGTTCTTTATGTTGGTTTCTCAGCCTTCTCAAAAGGAAGGCATGTGGGTCATGAGTAGAAAAATAGGATATACATGGAAAACCTGCAATGTTTCTCCACACAAATGTTAGTAGATGCATTCTGCCAGATAGCATGTCTTAGAGTTAGACATTGTTAGAGTGGAACAATGAATTCAACTTTATTCAACTTATTTCAGCTGAAATAAAATTTTTTAAGTTTACATTTTCAACATTATGTAAGATTAATATTAGAACCAAGAAGAAAAATTTTAGGTTTTCTTTAGCATGATTTCACCTTGGTTAAGTTTTAGATTTGTTTCAAGTCTGTTGTGACCAGTTTTTGGTTTTACCCTGACACTCATATAGTCCATATTTTTTTGCAACTATTTTCTTCCGCTCTCCCTCCAAACATTTTCAGGCTATTTAAAATAGCCTGAAAACATAAGATATCCACTTAGAATGTGAACCCACTAAAGTATGATGCCTATTACAGAACTTCAATGATTAACTTCAGTACCACTAGGCAAAATAAATTGTCAGCCTGAATTATCTAAATTTATCACTTTCATTTATGAAATGCATACTTACAATACTGTACATATGAGCATGGACAGATAATTTCTGTCAGTGTTTTATTCTATAAATGATAAGCTATTTCAGACAATTACAGCAATTCAGAGGCTACCATATGATAAGTTTCAATATCTTGATTTTACTTTTCATTGCCCCTTGAAAAGCAGGGTTTGATAAAACCAGAAAAGACTCTATGAAAGACAGAAATGTATAAAGAGGGAAATATGAAAAGATTTTGCCTTCTAAATTCTATTAGGGTTCTATTTCACAATTTAATCTCACAAAGTCTTTATTGAGCAATGGCCAATATATTTAAACCTTTTGATCTGATGGATAATCTTGCTACAACAGAACACAAAAGGAATATCCCTGGCCAGGCCACCATGGGCAGTGGTGTTGTCATTGTAAACTCAGGAGCAAGATGCATGCAAAAAGTCAGAAAGAGGGCTCATCCACCTTTTTATCTTCTGTGAGTATATTGAATAGCATCAAGCCAAAATATGGCAACATGTTAATTGTTAAACAGTGTACTTAGCCGGGTGCCAGCATGAAAGCCTAGTTTGTGGTCCTGTGATTTTCTAGGATAGTTGCAGGCTTTGAAGAAAGCTGAATGAGTTCACATTCAGGACACAAGAAGACAATAATGACACAGCTCATTTCCAGGAAAAGGAGGTAAAAGAATCTCTCGTGAAGGAAAAGTTGTCAAGGATCTGGAAGAGTCTTCAATGTGGCAGATTAAACTGAAGTTAGGAAATTCAAACAAACATCGATCACAGGCATTCCTCAGAGGTAAAAGATGCAAACGTAAGGCAGAGAAAATTGAGCTTCATTGAAAGATGTAGAGAGACTTCTCTCCAAAGAGGTCACATTCTTTACCTGTGAGACTGTTCCTAAATAGATCAAGGCAATCTGTTACCCACAATGGGACAACATGCATGTGCAGTTATTACAGGGTGATGGCACTATAATGCAATTATTATAGTCATGGTTGCTTCATATACTTCATATACCAAGATAAAGTTCTGGCCTGCCATTCAAGTAATGGTGTGCTCTACCTGCTCTTTTTGACCATTTTTGCAAACCAATTACTCTGTTTATGATTAACCATTGTTTGTGTTGAGCACAGCTTCCAAACTTCCAGATGTGTTTTTGAACTAGAAATTTAATTGGAGAAAAATGTCTACTAAACACTAATTAGTTTGGAGGGAAATCTGAAAGAAACCTCAGTGAGATAAGTCACTCTCACCTTGAAGTGATTAATTATTTTCATGTCTAAGAACCCATAATTGGACACACGTAATAAACCTGTTTAGATATTTTGTCCTAATATAAACTGTCACAGTGCAAGGGCTGTGAAAGGTGCATTCCTCAGAATGCTTGGTACTCAACAAAGAAAGGGAAGAGACTATTGCATTGCATTAGGCAAGGAATTGTTTTGAAAACAAAAGCAAGAGATGGCTTCTAGTATTACAAAACAAAACTTACATATGTACAGAACTTAATGATTAATGAAGAGCCTAAAAACTATCCACAGTAAAGGGGAACAGAGAGAGTTCTGAAGGTATGAATGAGGTGTATTCTCTTCTCCCCATCCTGCAGGAGGACTTGGCTAATACAATCTTGGAAGAATAGAGAAAGTATAAGAAAATTCTGAAATTTATATGATCATCTGGAGGGAAATAGCAGTACGGTTGTATGAAATAAAGAGACTGCTCATATCTTCTATAAGTGATAGGATTTCTTCTATTTCTTCAAGCATAGAACTCAAGTTTCTGACTGTGTTGTCTGCTTTGACTTTGATAAATTAATTCACATTTTATAGTGTCCTGGCTCCAATGAGATGCGATAAAGTAGCCACATAGGAAAAATACTTTTCATCATGCTAATACTTTCTAAATGTCAGGGAAGAAAATAAACACATATATATTGTCGCTGCCAGGCTGGGCCAAACACTTGGCCCTGAGATTGTTTTGAGAACACCAGGAGATTCTTCATAACATCCACTGATATTTACAGAGTTAGTCAATCTGATGCTAGTACAGGACTCTGTCTTATCAATATGCTCGGGATGTTTTGGTCAGAGGGACATTGCTGTCTGGTCTGTTTGCTTACATGTACGCTGCTTGATGCCTCTCTACTCCCACATACAGATGTTAATAAATCATCATATTTAGCCTTCTGATTCATGGAGTCCATGTAGCTCTACTGCCCCAATCAGGGGTCAAATTCTACTACATACATATTTGTTAATTTAGATTTTAAAATTACAGTTTTTTTTCTGGAAAACTGCAACTCTTCTTCAACTTATTGCAGATAGGAAAGTATATATTTGCCTTTAGGATGATACAACATTTTCCCACTGTGGTGAAACATAATATTCTGAAGCAGTTTTTGCTGTGCACATGCTTGTGACTATGTGTCTACACTTCATTCTCCTTTTGAGAATTTTGCTTTTTCTTGCAAGATTCTTAAACAGTTTGATTTGAAATAAAAGCCAACAAACAACTTGCTATGAATTCATTTGTAGCTAAAAGGAGCAAATTAAAAGTTTCACAGTAACATAGTTTTTTCTATTAAACTCTTGTCTTCGAACTTAAACAGTTTACAAGAACATAATTATTTGTGTCAGAGCAGTACACATATTTGTGAACTTTCAGAACCCAATTTTGATTTATTGTTGCTGAATAAAATCACCTTAAATTTAAACAGAAACTAAAAAAGAGGCACTGAGAAAAAATATAATGCCATAAAATTATGTCTTATGCACAATGTTTTACTAATTTAAACTAGCAAATTTCTTGTCCACTTTTTTCCATGTCTAAATGCTTCATAGCTTTAGAGATTAATTTTTAAAGTCCTTGTCATAATCTTAAAAATCTTTTAAGCCTAATTTCAGAAGACATCAACAACTTGCTGTTGTTTACATCACTTGTTTCATAAGCATTTCCCTGATATTTACCACTTATTCAAGACAAAAGAATCATGCCTTTTATCAAAGTGTGATTTTATGTTTTTCTTTCAAATACAATTTAATTGAGTAAACACCTGGGCTGAGATGCCAGCTCCAAGACAAAACTGTAAAGACCTAACTAGGGATGAAATTTCTGCTGTAAGGAGACAGTCTTCTACATTACAGAATTTCTTATGACATTCATTCTGGTGATAAATTTAATGGAGTAAAAACAATTAGCAGGATATCAAGGATACCTTGAACTAGAATTAATTTTTCTCTTGAACATGAACTACAGAAATCACAGAAATGTAGACTGATAAGTAAGGAAATTTAGTTGCACAGCAGACAAATCCATTTTAAACTTTGTTCAGACTTCATTTTCTCATCTCTTGAACATTCACAAGCTTTCAATGCCAGAAAGAGAACATGAATTATTTCCATGAAATTATTTTTAAGAAGAAATATCTCTGCAACTGCACAAGTAGCTAGGTTTTTAAAGGGTTTTTTTCCAACCTAAATGATTCTGTGAATCCATGTTTAATTTCCCACAGAGAGCAGGCCCACAAATTTTGTTTCAATTTAGCTTCTAAACCTGCAGGACCTGTCACATAAAAAGTTGAGTTTCTAAGGTACTGAAAAGCCAATATAGAATGGCACAAGCATAACTGCAGATTAGTAACAACTAATTAATTTGTATGATAAATTATAGCATATCTTGTCAATTTGAAAGCTAATCATGCTAATGCTAATCATGCAATTTTTAACCCTGTATTAGAGTTGTGAATCACTGCATTTTTGCAAGAGTCTGTGAGAGAATAGTTTTAACAACTATTTCTGGGGACTACAGTGGCTTGAAAGAAGAAAAGAAGAAATTTCTTTTAGGGGAACACTGTGGCTATCTCTTGGCTTATTCATCCCTGATTTTGAGCAGAGATTATATATACAGAACCAAAACCTCTTAATTCAGCTCTCATATACCTCAAGTAAACACCATGGCCATTTGGATTCCCTTTGGACTCATGCACTGCAGGGTTATTCTACTAGTGTGGTATCCAGGTTCACTTGGATGGCAATAACGGTCATCTTGGACTGTCAAAATACTCAAAAGCTGAGGAACTCTGCCAAAACTTAGACTAGGCTGTGTTTTCCTCATACAAAAATGTCTTTATTTTTGCAACACCCTCAGAAGACACGTAGCAGGAAAAAAAAAAAAAAATCCTGTTCCAGTACTTACAAGTAAATTAGACATGGTCATGGGGGACTGCAAGACTGCTGAATAGCAAAATTTAGTGCTTTGTCAGACTGTTCTCATTTTCTTACGGACCTGTGCTCTATGTCAATTAGAATCTTGTTAGTATTTAATGAGAGTTAAGTGACAAGATCCAATATTTTTAATCATTGCTCTGTTTTACAAACTGAGAAATACTCCCAGCAGCTTACATTCCACTTAGCAAACTGGTCTGAAAGAGGAGAAGAATCTGAGAGAATGGATCATAATGAATCTGAGAGAATGGATTGTAATTCCTTACAATGGTTTATTTGCATGGCATGTTCATACATATTTTCTGTAAACTTATTACGGTCTAAATTAATGAAAACCAATTTCAAAACCCTCCCTAATGGCTTTTTTGGTGGGTAACAAGTCCAGTGAATTTGCCCATATCCATATATGCAGCCTTTTTCAGTTGTTTTGTTTGTTTCCTTATGAAGTGTTCTAAGTTACGGCCCCAATGTGTAAATTAGAAACCCTTTAACTTCCAACTCCTCTGATCTCTATTAGTACTGTGAGACTTTCCCAGTCTTATTAAAACAAAATCCTTTTCATTTTGGAGGTACACTACAATTGCAATTAATTCTTCTGCTCTTCTTCATCTCTGTTACCTTTCTAATAAACAGTCTAAAATTTCCATTATTCTAGAGCTAAATTATTCTTACAGAAATATATCCTTATGTAAAATATGGCTAATTATATTCATCGCCTTTGTAAACTACTTGAGATCTTCAGATGGAAAATACCAGATAAGTAAATATTATTATAATAAGCATGTTTTCCATACAAACCAACAATCATAATATAAATCTGATGCATCCTCAAAAGAAGTAAATATTGATAACCTCCCAAACACATTATTCTGTTGAACAACATTCTAGCATACAGATGGCAATTATTTGGAAAGTGAGAATTAGAACATATACTCAAAGAAAAATATGCTGAAAGTCTAACCATTAAAAAAAATATTACATATTTATAGTTTTGGTAGACTGCTTTCTAAACTTAGTGGGTTTTTTGGGTGTTTTTTTGGTTTTTTTCCTGACAGAAGGAAGAAAAATTATTAATAAGCACTGCAGTTACCTGTTCACTACTATGTCTAAATGGACAATAAGTGAAACATTTAATAAATTGAACTCTCAATGTTTATCTTTCAGCATGTCTTCATTCTACCATGGGGCTAAAATATCTCCCTGTGTATATCAATTTTGTCATGACTTCATAAAAATTGTGGTTCAAAAATGTAGGCCTTTTTAGTTCTAACTTGTGCAAAATAGTGTGGAGTTCTGTGGACAAGGTTATTAGTGCAATAATCACACTTTTTGATACTATTCAGCTCATTACCAGTCCTTAAAATAAAAATAATAAGGAATTAATATTGACCCTGAAATAAATTCTCTGTAACTAGAGATCCACCAAGATTTTTAGTCAATAATACTCTGTTATTTCATTACTCTCCCAAAAATTTTGCTAACTGCAGTTCAATATTTACTCTAAAAGATTTTCAACCTTGTATTCCTATTAAAATAAATTGTCTTAAATACATGAAGCAATGACTGAATTAGAAAACTCTTGCTGAAACACTTTGTTTTGGAAGGATGTCTCCTCACGAAATGTATAATGTGGCATCTCTGTCATGGGCTATATAACATCTGTGCTGTGAGCCCAGAGCCCCCCGTGCGCTGGGCTGCACCCAGAGCCCCATGGGCAGCAGGGCAGGGAGGGGATTCTGCCCCTCTGCCCCTCTCTGCTGAGACCCCACCTGCAGGGCTGCATCCAGCTCTGGGCTCCCAGCTCAGGAAGGACAGGGACCTGCTGGAGCCAGGCCAGAGGAAGCACCGAGGTGATCAGAGGGATGGAACAGCTCTGCTGTGAGGAAAGGCTGAGAGAGTTGGGATTGTTCAGCCCAGAAAAGAGAACACTTGGGGTGACCTAATGGCGGCCTTCCAGTACTTGAAGGGAGCCCACAGGAAAGACAAACTATTAACAAATGCGTGGAGTGACAGGACAAGTGAGACTGGCTTCAAACTGAGAGTAGGTTTAGATTAGATATTAGGAAGAAATTCTTCCCTGTGAGGGTGGTGAAGCACTGGAACAGTTTTCCAGGAGAAGTTATGTCTGCCCCATCCCAGGAAGGGTTCAAGAACAGAACGGATGGAGCTCTGGGCAAACTGGTCTAAGATGGAAGATGTTCCTGCCCATGGCAGGGGGTTTGGAACAAGATATTCTTTAACATCACTATCAACCCAAAATATTCTATGATTCTATAATAATTATATGTTTTTCCCAACATTTATTTTTACATGTACTGTGATATTGTTCACCTAAGCAATTTTTTTCTAGTTTAAAATGGCATAGAAGAAGAAAAAATCAGAGAGATCAGCTGTAAATTATTTGCCTTGGGGTGATTTTATGATGACACTCTATTTTCTGATTGTCTGTATCACACCCACAAATGGTTGTTGTAGCTTTGAGGTGGGACCCCAAGCTGGAGCAAGCAAAGAACTCATCTCTCTGAGCAGTAGCAAGAATAGTGTGTGATAACCTGACTGTAACCTTCATTCCCTGTCTTCCTGAGCCCGTGCAGGGGGAGGAGGTAGAGCTTTGAAAGAGGGAGAAGTGGTGGGAAGGTTTTTAAGATTTGATTTACTTCTCATTATCCTGCTCTGATTTTGTTGATAATAAATTCAGTTAATATCCTCTATTAGAATCTGTTTCACTCATGACAGTACCTTGTGAGTGAACTCTCCCTGTCCCTAACTCATGAACATTTTGTCATATTTTCTCTCCCCTGTGCAGATGTGGAAGGCAGTGATAGAGCGGCTTTGGTGGGTGCCTGAAATACAGCCAGAGTCAAGCCATCACAACACCTAACATCAAAGAGTCATGGATGATCCAGGAGAGGAGTGTGGCTGCAGTAACTGGCATGGCCCATTCTGCCATCACTTGCCTTGGTGACAGAAAGCAGGGTCTCCTCACAGCCATGTGGTGAACATCACACAAGGTGACAAAACAGGTCCAGCTGGACAAGCAAGGGAGTGAGCCAGCCTGTGAAGCCAAACCCAAAATAGGGCTCCTCTTTTCCTAGGAGTGGGGCATAAAGGTGGTCTCCCATTTGTCTCAGGGCAATTTAGGACTGCTGGTGCCCTCACAGTTCTGATATTGACTACTGTACACATTTGTGTTACATGTTTCAAGTAACCCTTATAAAAGAATATATAATTCTCTCTGTGTATAAATATCGTTGTAGGAAATTGTTAAATATAATTCTTGTGTGCACTGTATCATGTTTTATGCATTTTATATGGGTATGCCCCTTCTAAGATTTGTAGGAAGTTTTCTGCCTATAGCTTATGGTACAGATATCAGTTTAGAAAAATATGACAAATGGTAAACAATGACTAACTGAGAAATAAAAAATAATTTTGGAAAATGCATTAATTACAGGTGCATTCATGGTACTTTGTCTGCCTTAGATTTATGAATATACAACAATATGGCAACAGTCTTACACTAAAGAGTGGATGAATTTCTGCTCTTCCATTTCTTGCACAGTTGAGCACTCTATCCACTTTTCTGTAGTTTAAGGGTTCCTTTGGATGGCTTCACTCTTTATTAAAGAATTATCATGTATTTCCACTACTATAGTGGAAATTGAAAAAATAAGGATTCCCATTGGAGACATCTCTATTGTCATTTGAGGAATACTTACCCCAGGTTTTAACTTTACATTTTAACTTGTAGATAATTTTCAAAATATGTGGGGAGCAGAACTGACATGCATTAGATGAATGCATTGTTAATGGAAGAAAATATATGCTAATGGGAGGTTATTTTCAAGGAAAACACATTTCTTTCAGTGGAGATGATTTATGAAATAATCCCTGATGAAATTCAAAAGAGAAACAATTGCAATACAGACTAATGATGTTAAATTACATTAGTTGTCATATATGAAGTTAGCGCTTATCAAATGTTGTTTCCACCTAAGAAAAATTGTTTCAGAGTTTTGCAAAATTATTGAAAAAAAATCAGAAACATTATAGGTGAGTAGGACACTGAGAAATATCTTCTAGCATTTGAAGAAAGATGTCATAGACTATTTCTTATAATAATATTACAAGAGAGTTTAAAACAGGAATATAAATATTCTAAATACCTTCACTTCAGATGAAATATGTTTTATATAAGAAATCTAGAATAATAAATGTAACCCTGAATTTTTTGATTACAATAGTAATCATAGTGGTAAAATCTATGTAATTTAATAAAAACTACTAATACTGCATTGACTGTACTTGTAACTAGTACATGACAATATCGCATTAAGATTATTTGAAGAACTAAATGCAAAGCTTCTTTCATTAGACTTCAGGAAGAACTGATGACGTGAACCACCTGGAACTATTACAGCACTAGGAAATATTTCCTTCTCTTCTCTTTATGGAATTCTATATACTTTCAAAGTAATTTCTGAATTATGTACTTCTTTTACCCTGAAGGTCTTTAGTATTGCATTCATCAAAAATATTTTACCACCTTTTCTTCTGTAATAGAGATATCATCAACTCTTACCAAGTTGGTCAATATGAAAATTTACAGCAACAGTGCTCAGTTCCACATCTCTTACTCATAAGGAATCGAGCTTCTCATGAATTTATTCAAGTATATTGATATGAATTTTGCCCAAGTCTGAGATTTAATCAATGCCTTTAATGTACTAACAGGAATTCAAATCAAACTCTAGGAAGCAGTGTCCTTCCTATAATTTTTCAATTAATTAAGTTTAATTAAATTTTTACAGTCAAAATAGAATTCAGGCTGAGGTTGTTAAAGTGATAATAAACATTAGAATAGGAGAATTTTAAGCAGTGCAGAAGGCAGATATTTGAATGATATCTAGAACTGCCCTTTAGCATTTATTTTTAATATCTTTTTCCTCAAGATAAATCTGAGACTTGATCAGTTACATAGAAATAACATACCAAGGGTCACAGTGGAAGTAGGCGGCAAATATTTGGTAAATTACTTCAAAACCACCATTCCTTTTTCTCAGAAGAAGCTAGAGTAATTAAAAAAACTACAAAAGATTCAAGTTTTGATTGACTGAAAGAACTGAAGAGCAGGTTTCATATATATATATATATATATATATATAAATGTGTGTAGTGAGTATGATCCACACTAGAAGCTGTCTGTAAATAAGTTCTGTTAAAACTGTATCACATCCTTGTTTGCCTCAAGATCCAGTTGTGTACAGATTGATGTCCATAAACACATACTTTAGATATTCTCTCAGGTACTGATATCTCTCACACATGTTTTACAAAGGCTTTATTCAAAAAGATTGTAAAACCAGCTTTATTGAATCTTNTATTCAAAAAGATCATAAAACCAGCTTTATTGAATCTTCTTTAAACATAACTTCAAATGCTGAGTTCCTGTTTCTTTGGTTATCATATGGCAAAGATACTTAATATTATTATTTAATATTAATATTTAATAAAATATCCTGTTGAAAAAAAAAAGATTAGCTTGCATGTAACTACCAAGCGTAAGTTGAATATTTTAAATAGTTTATTTACATTTTTCACTTTATGTCAAAGACATCTGGAATGTACACTTTTTGCCTCAAGAATCAATATTAAAAAATTTTTAAAAGCTACATTTTCTTGTACCTAACCAAGGTTTCCTCAAGGTAGGAAATCAGTGATAGAAGAAATTAAATTATTTTGTCTTTGTAAAGACAAAATAATTATATATATCAATATTGATTGTCATTTATTCCACCTTTCTAAGACTTTGCATAATGGTTAGGTTAATATCAACATTAATAAAACATTTTTAACAACCAATTAATACCTGTATCATCATAATATCCTTCAGCTCTCTATAATTTTCTTTTATTAGAACTTCCATATTTGCTCCTAACTATATTTTACTATTTAATAATTAATGGTGATTATTAGTTATTTGATGGTACATTTCCTAAAGGACATAAAAAATGTCCTTGGGCTATGAAAACATAAAATATTGTCATCATTTGAAAAAAAAAATTAGAATTTCTAGATAGATATTTCTAACATCTTCCCCTTCAAGAAAGAGAATCAAGAAATTGGTTTCTGTTCTTTGGGTAATTCCTTCATACCTGTTGTAAACCTTTACCTCTGGATTCACATTTGAACTGCTATCTGAGTGGGGGCCTCTGGGTAGAATTCTGTTGACTGGCACTATCAGCTCTCTAGTCACAACTCCTTGAATGGTACTGGTCAGTGGTAGAGACAATTACACGGGCAATGTCAGAGGAAAGTCTTGCTGCACACAGCAAGGGAGTGGAGAATTTAAAGATCGGTCAATATCTATCCATAAAGAATTGAGAACTATCGAAAAAGAATAACCTGTAAATTTGTGAAAAGAGTGGGGCTTTCTCTGAGTTTTTTCCACTGTTTGGCAAAAAAAAAAAAACCAAAAAAACAAACAAAAAACCCCCACTATTTGGGAATGCAAAAATTTGGTGTGCTTTACTTCTGCTCAATATAAGAGTGGCTGTTTTTTCCAAAGTGACTCATTGCCTTCTTTCTTCATGAACTAATGAAAGAGCAGCATTCAAAAAACTGGCATCAGTTAGTACCTTGGTTAAAAAATACTAATATACTTCTTAATGCAGAGCGTGAGAATTTTTTTTTTTTTTTTTAATCAATAGTAAATAATTGTGTATACATGCCACGTGTTTCAGCTCTGTAGCTGCACACAGTACTGGAAGAATCCAGATGCCAAATGTAAAGAATGACTGACAACAGGGCAACAGGGTTTCTCCAGAGAACCTGAGGAATAGAGGTGGGATCTTGCACAAGACTAAATCAGACCAAAGAAGTCTTGCTGGATCAATCCATTACTACTTAAAAGCATATTTTAAGGTACATTTAAGAATATATGTATACTCTTAAACAAAGGTGCATGCACATTCTACTCATGCTTGGCTTTAACGGCAAAGCATAGTTGCTATTGTTCTAATGTTTGTGTGACAGTTACATGCTCAAACCTCATGTGACTATTATTGGTATTTGGCCTTTCTCAAATTTCAAAAAGGAAAAAGATCATCAGAATAATTTCATATCACATTTCATAGGTTTTTCTCTCTCCTATTTGTACTCTTCATTCAAATGTGAGGGTATAAAATATTTTCCTAATCATTATAAAACAAATATATGAAGACAAAAAAGCCGGATGTGATGGCACAACAAAGAAATAATTTTCTGCTGAACTGAACCTCTCTATGAATTTCAAGATACACTTTAAAATTTCACTGAAAAGAACTATTTTCTATGAAAAGGATCACCTTAAATTCCCCCATTTTCCCTTGGGGTTAATTTATTTTTTGCATGTTCCTAGTTTTGCTGGGGTTTTTTTTGTTTTGTTTTGGTTTGTTTTTTTGGCAGTTTTTTGGCAGTTTTTTGGTTGGTTGATTGGTTGGTAGGTTTGCAGGTTTGCATACTCACATCCTAGCTCTGTGTTTTTGTATAGATTAGAGGATTTCCTTGTAGTATGATTCATCAATGCTTTAAACTGGATTAGGAATTACACATTTGGGAAACTTATGAAGATTTCAATTAATTCACTTAACCATGGCAACTTCTTTTTAATAATTAGAAATTGTGGTATTTTGAAAATCCATAGCTGCACAAAGAAATAAAATAACAAAATAGAATCTCCAAAATATGCTAAGGTATTTATTTGCAGTTTTTTTCATAAATGGGCAAAATTTTGCCTGAGACTTCTTTGAGACTGAAAAGAGAATAATCTGGGCACCAAGGAATCTTATTCCTTGATACCAACTGTGTAGGTGTTGAGAGCATGCACAAATAACTAAACTGTATATCTATGTGTGTATATATGCATATATGTTTATGTAACTTTTGGACTTTGTTTTAACTTCAGCTGGAACTCCAGAAGCAGACAAAAACGTATTGTAATACTGCATATAAAATCTAGGTGCTGCTAAGGGATTACACATCTGATTAATAGATTGAAATATGACAAGCACTGATCATGATTTTTGCAGTGGGTTGACACTCTAAGGCTGTAATAGATAAGCCTGTTCTGTTTTTTCTTTAATTAACTACCTTAAAATTATCGAACAAATAACCTGTTTGCAGTTATGTGTCTGTTTCAAACACAGCAAATAACCCAACACAATATATATTTTGAATGGAATAGTTTGAAAAAAGGAATATAAACAGGATCAGTTTTCAAATATTTGGACCTAAGTTAGATGCAAATAGACTAAAATTGCTGTATACAGGGTCCATTTAAATGGTTACCTGAATAAATATGCAGATATTGCTTTACTCAACTAGCTAAATAACCATACATTATGAATCATAAATTCCATCTAAGTTTTATAAGCAAAGACTGAAGAAAGATGCAACATTAAATTCAAAGATTGCTAGACCTCATTTGTTTTGGAGATTCAAGATTGTACCATGAATATCTGCAGAAAGCTGCTTCTGAAATTCAGAATCTGCTCTGTAACATAAACTGTTCATTACTTGACACTTGTCCATCACAAATTCTCATCCCATCCATTCTCAAAAACAAAACAAAACAAAAAAAAAAACCAAAAAAAAAGTTGTTATTCTCCTTTTTCAATTGGAAAAAATATGAATGATTCCAATCAAGAAGAGCACTGATATTTGAAAGTGATCTGAAATAAAGTATGTCACTTGATAAACTGATAGATGTAGACAATGATTATGATGATAATTCTGATGATTTCTACTTTGTAGAAACAACTTGCAAACAAAGGGGCATATACAGGTGAATAAAGCAGCTATGAAACTGCCACTGCCTACTAACTGGCACATGTACCTCTGTAATTCAAGTTGAAGAAATGAGTTTTCATCTAGAGACTCTGGATGCAGTCCTCACCAGAGAATTCTCAGCTGAATGTTTTAGTCAGAGTCCTTGAAATGAAGTTTTTAAATATACAGTACTTCCTTGCAAAAGGTTGTTTTGGCATTTTTCCCCGTAACATTTTAGGATGTGACCTTTTGCCACTGAATTACGCAAGACTTATTGCAATGAAGAATCTTTCCATTCTGGAAGCTTAATGTAATGAGGTTTGGAATTAGATGATCTTTAAGGTCCTTTCCAACCCAAAACATTATATGATTCTCTGATGGTTCCTTTTCCTTCTAGCATTTCTAAATATCTGGTATAATTTAGTGGAACTTAGAAAAAAACTCCAAGATCTTAAATTTATACAATTATTATAAAGTAGGTATAGATGTTGATTATCTTTTAATAATGTTGTAACTAGGTGTACACCGTTACCTTAATTTTAGTGGCAGGTGTTTAATGCCGCATAAAAGAAATTACCAAGTTAACTTCAAAAAGACTAGTAACAGCTTCAAAAATTGCTTCCCAGTGAGGACAAATAATTATAAATTTTAGGAAACATCCTGTTGAATTGACACAATTGTAATGATATCTCTGTAGGTGGCTCATATCTTGCACTGTTTTATAAGCTGCTTGGAGCATAATGACAGCATTTGCACAATAGGCCTACGCAAGGGTGAGGCAGCATAATTGCAGCAGCAGTGAAGCATGAATACAGACTAATTAACAAAATTGGAACTGCTACACTCATGCTCACATTTCATCTATCTTATTTCATTTACTTTTACATGCTTTTGTGGCCACGGAATTACTGTGTTTGTTGTCTGAATACAGCAGATAACAGTGGCCATTTGCTGACTCAATCTTCCTGTTTTCTTGGAATGTATCAGTTGTACAAGCAGAACTCCATTTACTGAGGATTCTCCTCTAATCCTAAGGTCACGCCGTGGGCAGCCATGCTCCTTTGCATATGAAGTATATATGTTGTTATGAATAAGCATGTATACACTCCCATACCTATAAGGAGCCTGCAAGAAAAAGGGAGATTATTTACAAGAGCATATTTACAGGACAAGAGGGAATAGCTTCAAACAGAAAGAGAGCAGGTTTACATCAGGTATTTAGTAAAGCTTCTTCCCTATGAGGGTGGTAAGACACCGGCACATGTTGCCCATAGAGACTGTGGATGCCACATCCCTGGAAGTGTTCAAGGCCAGGTTGGCCTTGAACTGAGCAACCTGTAAAAGGTGTTTCTGCCCACAGTAGGGGGGTTGANATAATTCACATACTATTTTCTGTATGTTCATACACACTCAAAGTTAAGCCAAGTCAATATGCCAGTATGAGTACAAAGAAAAGCCTCCAGGAAATTTCATCTACTAGTTTCAAGTAATAATAGGCATTTGAAAAAATAAACAAACCAAAACACAAATATTCTTGTTCTAAAAAATGAAGATGCACCCAACAGGTGGCACACAACTGCTCACGCTGTGCTAGATGAAAAATGTCTGCTTCTACAGATGTAAATTCTAAAAAAATCGTACCAGAGAATGTCATTGCTATTCTGCAGTAGGTGTAGTGCCACATAAATCTCTACATATGTCATTTAGTGTTATCTTGGGGAAAAAGATCACACAGGCATCTAAACATTTAAAAGTACTTTCTTAAAGTTCTGTTCTAAGGGTGTTAAGTCTAAGGATGTGTAAGGGCTAAGCACATTCTGCTAAGCACCAGCTACTTGATTTTTTCAACTAAAACATACTATATCATTACTTTACTGTTTCTCTTATATTTCTCTTTTACCAGGATGTGGGAACTTCACTGGCCTGCCGTGGCTTCCCAGATATAATGGATAGTGGCCTAGCCACTTCCTCAGCCAATGATCTCAGGACCTGTGGATATATCTTTTCCAGTCTCAATGATTTTGGAATCTTCAGGTGCCTTAAATTGTCTCAAACCAAGTCTCCTCTTATAGTGGGTAGTTAATTATTCCCCCACTGCCTGCTTGCACCTTCTAAAACTCTGGTAGTTGGAACACTTGCTGGTTAAGAATGAGGCAAAAGAAGTTGCTCGCCCATTCTCCATGTTCCCTGTATCCTTTGTTAGAGTACTCAGATTTTCCCAGGTGTTTGCTTTATAATTGATTTACTTTTTCAACCTTTTTTTGTTATCTTTGATGTCCTTGGCTAGATTTATTTCTGCAAGTGCTTTAACTTTATTAACAAGATTCTTGGCTGTTTAGACAATTTCTCTGTATTTTTTCCAGGCTACCTTTCCCTGCTTCCACCCTCTGTAATCAATCTGTTTGTGTTTAAGTTTGTCCAGGGGCTCCTTGTCCATCCATGCCTGGCACTCTTCCCCAGTTACCTTTTTGTAGGGCTGCATAACTCTTGAGGCTGGTGCAGACAATCCTTCAGTATCACCCAGTTCTTTTTGGCATCTCTGCCTTTCAGCACTCTATCCCATGGCATCCTACTGAGGAGATCCCTGAAAAGACCATAATCTGCTCTCCTGCTCTAGGGCAGGGTGCTGCACACCCTCCTTTCTGCCCCAAGGATCTTCACATTCCCCACCAGCTCCTTGTTGCTGGGAGCAAGGTCCAGCACAGCACCACCACCAGCTGGCTCCTCTGTCACTTGGAGGAGGCAGCTGTAATCAAGGCATTCCATGCAGTTTCTGGATTCCTGTGCCATACTGTGTCTGCGTTTTTCCTCCAAGAGATCTCAGGGTCCCTTTTGAGGACTTTGGCTATCTCAGTCTGTTGCAGTTTTCTGTCTGTAACTTTCTTTTTGTCACTTAACTCTGCAACATTTCAGCAAGAGATTAGATCAATGGAAGATTGATTCTGAAAGTATAAATGTTAAAAAATATAAAGATGGCAAAGAGGAATTTGGAATAAAACAAAGAATAAAACAAACAGCGGGAAAACATCTTTTAAATTATTAGACTATTTGAAACAATAAAGAAATAATAACAAGTTCATACAATCATAAAATTATTTGGGCTGGAAGGGATAAACACCATTTTGTTCCAATTCCCCTACCTTGGGCAGGGACACCTTTAGCTAGACCAGTTTGGTCAGAGCTACATCCAATATGGCCTTGATCACTTCCAGGGTTTCCACAGCTTCTCTGGATAACCTGTATCAGGTCCTCACCACCCTCACACTAGAGAATTTCTTCCTAATACGCAATCTAAACCAACCCTCTATCAGTTTGAAGCCATTCTCCCTTGTCCTGTCACTAAATAGTAAATTGTAAATAGTGTCTCTCCCCCTTGTAGGTTTCTTTTTGATGCCTTAACAAATCTAGAAATAAAACAACACACTTTCGAGATAATATTAGTATAGGAGATAATATAAAGGTTGGTCTGCATTAGAGCCCTCCAGGGGCAGATATGAAAAATGTCTCACAAAATGCCCAACCCCACATGGGGTGAATGCAGATTTATAAGTTTTGTAAATTACCATAATTGACAAAAATTGCCAGTTATAGACATAAATGCAGAGGCAATTTCCTGCAGTTTAATCCTCCTCTAAATCCTCCCCCCTTTTTTAGGAACAAAATGTTGTTGATGAAAATCAGTCTCAAAGAGCTGGTTTTGACCTTCATTCCCAGGAAGAACCAAGATAGGATAGGGGGCCTTGTACCACCTGGAGCTTGGAGTTCTGGAATGTGTTTTGTCTTTCTGCCTAGGGAATAGGTAGGGAAAAAACCTGGGAAAACTTGCTATGAATACACTAATAGGCTACCAAAATATATGCAAATAATACAGAGAATTTGTAAAAGAAAAAAGGCAAAAAATCAGTTTGGCATGACTTCAAGTACTATTCTGTTGGATATGTCAAAACAAATACTGATATAGGGAAATAAAATTCCTTCCAAGAAGTGAGAAGCAGGTGGTATTTCTCACTGGAGGTACACAGAAAAAGCATTTTCCTTAAACGAGCCTTTTAACAATTTTTTTAAATTGCTGAAATTAGAGTTTAATTTGCATCGACGGAAGAAAAATAAAATGAAACATTGGAAGATGAACAAAAAGTGATCTTATATGGAAGATTCATTTCACAAATATGTTTAGTTTCTATGGTGTTGTCTCCAGCAGTAGGAAGAAACAGGCAGAACCTACCATCTTTGCATTCATTAGTAATCCAAGCAGGACAACACTGTGTGCAACTACAAAAGGCATCTCTGAAGAGCACCAAATATTCAATTCTGTTAATAGGATCATTATACATTGTTTTACTCAGCTAATATTAATTGCTAATGATCACCCATAACATCTGGAAAAGAAGGGCAGCTGCACCACATGAAATTCAGGTATTAAACAGCAGATTGCCTTAGAGAAAAGATTTCTCTGAAGTGACCACACTGGGTCAGCACAAAGGCATTACACAGTCAGCCTTGCTTGTATTTTCTGCCTTTTGGTTTGTCACAAGTCAAATTTTGCACTCTTGACATGCAGTATCTGTTTTTTTCATGCTGTTTAACCCTGCTACTGGATTCTACCTAGAACTAGATCATATTGCAACTTGAAGAACAGCAGAGGGCAAGTTTTAATTATTTGACCTGGCTAATTGCAGTTGCTTTATATAGGTTTTCTTGTTTTTTTAGAAGACAACCCCTAGATTCTCCATTCTAGATTTCAATCACTATCTGGTCTCCTACCAGAGAGGTTTTCAATAATTCTGAGACTTCTAGATCATACTATTTTTTTTCAATTTTCAGCTTTTCTTATGTTTAAAATCAAATTTTCCACGTCTCAATTTTGTTGAATTTATTTTCTGTAACAAAAAGTTCACACATTAAACAATACATTCTAGTATCTTCTTTGTGAAATTGTGAAAAATACATGTTTAAAATCAGTTTGTGCTGGAAATAATGATTCTCTTCCTTTCTGCCATCAGCATTGGTCAATCAACTGTTTACAGACATAGTATGAAGCTTCCTTTAAGCTTCTCTGCTACTCTATCATATTTTGAAATTATTTTGTCTATTAAGAGCCTTTCTCTATTGATGCATTCTAGCCATGTTTCACTGGATAGTTTATCCATGATAATCTATGTTTAGAATTCATGCAGAGACAGCTATGAATAAGGTCCATCTCAATTAGTCATAAGTTGTGTGTGATGACAAAGATAATTAAACTTCTGTAAATAATCAAACATTCAGTAGAAAAGAACTGGAAGTGTTTTTCCTCAATTGTACATAAACTAATTTTCAGGCAAATGTTGAATGAATAAGAATGACTTTGTATTTGTAGCTAAGACAGTCCATGCAAATGCTTTAGAAAAAGTCAGTTATATGTGCTTGAAATAGATGTAGGATGTAAATATTGTCCATTTTATTAATTTCTGCATATATGTCTGTATAAGATATTATTATTTTATTTCTTATATCATTATCGTGTTAATGTTGATGCTGTGTATTAAAAATAGTTTGAAATTTTACCACAAAAATAAAAGAGAACAAAAATTATTCTGGAAATATAAGGAAAAGTAATTAATTAAATATATAGCTATTGGTCAGCAAAAACTGAATCAGGTTTTTTTCAATCACTATTTCTACCATTCTTACTTTTACTGTTATATACAACATCAATTTTTTTATCTATCAATGATATTTCAGAAGAAAGTGGTACCAGTAGGACAGTATTTTCTTAACAGTAAATTCTAACTGATGCTGAACCATTTCAAACTTCAAAAATAAGCAATGGACAAATTACTTTGAAATTCAAGGCAGTAGACTGAACTCGATGAGGACTAAATTTTTCTAAAACCCCATTGCCTTTTTTTTTCCCCCTTTCACTGCTTACATTCAGTTAGGCTGGATAGCTGGAAAGAATACCTTTGGGCAGTGTGACAGCTCGACCCAGCCAGCTACCAAGTACCGCAGAGCTTCTCATTTGCCTCCCTCTCCTGTGAGACAGCAGAGAGAGAATGGGAAGCATAAATATTAGAGAATTAGTAGACTTAGCTTAAAAAATGCTTAATGAGTGAAGAAAAGGTGAAGAGGGGGGAAGTGGTGCACAGGCAATTTCTCACCATTTCTCACAAGCAGACTGATATCCAGGCAATCTCTGAGCAACAGCTGCATCCCAGACCAGCCTCTCCCCACTGGACTCAATGATCCTTGTGGGTCCCTTCCAACTCAGAATATTCTGTGATTGTGACATGTTTGGCATAGACTATCTCTTTGGCCACCCGGGTATGTTGTCCAAGCTGTGAAGTTTCCTAAACTCTTGCTTCACATCCTTGTCCCAGGGGCTGGTGTGTAGTCTACTTTGGGTCACAAATCCAAAACATAATGCTGTACTGTCTGCTGCGGAGCAAGTTAACTCCATCACAGCTGTACATATATGAACCAGCATTGCAGAGAAAATGGGTTTCAAATATGGCCCTTTTTATGAGGATAATCTCTTAAAAATTCAAGATTTTTTAGAGATCATGTCTATTTTTTTTTATCTAAAAGTATGAAATTCAAACCCAGCATGTTTCCAGACAAACTAGGGAATAAGTTTTGAATTTCTGAAACAGTCACAAACACATTTTTCAAGGCTCTTCTAAGTGTTTGTTCCTTACATCACTATTGCATTTTTGATTTTTAATTTGTATAGGTGAGAAAGCCTGAGTCAGAAGTCTTTAGTGACCTGTTTCCCATGTACAGCAGCAGCAAGAACAAAAGAGTGAAGCAGAAATAACGAATTCCTATGGAACAATTAGCATTTTGCTGCATGTGTACAGTCGGCAAACGGCATGATGATTCTGTGCAGATTATCAGAGTGTACTGCAAAAAAAACAAACAAACAAACAAAGGAAACAAACAAACAAAATTTCTCTCTACTCAATATGTGGAAGCAATGAAACAGAAAATCAAAATGGCCCATAATCAAAATCTTGCATAGCATCATTCCCTCACCTAAGAATGTCATTTTCTAATCAGTAGAAGAATCAAAATAAAGATGAAGGCCAGCAATGCTGCAAGTTATTATGAGCAAGATGAAACAAAAATACTCTTACTGTGACAGAACTAACACAGCACAGTGAAATGCAAAAAGACAATAGCAGACATACTAACCACAAGTGAAAATCTCCAAGGAAAATGTACAGTATCTCAGAACAACACTGAGACACTCAAAAAGACAAAAGAATGACCAAGATAAGCATTTACCATCTAGTTAACTGTCTGAAAAATCAAAACTAAGATGAGCAAACATGAATCTTTTTGCCTTTAATGAGAATCATGAAAGATTTATGCTTTTGTTTATGAATAAAATTCCTGTGACATTGAAGACATGCACAATTATCAACTAACTTCATTTGTATGGTAAAGGTTATAAGTAGATTACAGTCATCACCCAGAACCTGAACAAGGGCATATCTGTAAATAATAACCCAAGGGGTCATTTGAATCTGACAGGTCGCAAAAACAGTCTGCAAGGTGAGTGGGATCTTATTATCAGAGACAAGACGTTAACTGAGATAGAAATCAGTGGTAAGGGATTTAATAACCCCAACAAAACAGAGTTCTTTTATAAAGGAAACAGTAATAGCAAAATAAAGTCTCCAGGCAAACTGTAATCTCTATTGAACTACATTATGTGAAGGTCAATCAGTAGGGAAAGAAGGAAATAGAACTGGCACAGAGACCCAACTACAACAGCCTTGAAAAAGGCAACCTGAAATTACAGTTAGCTATTTAGGTCACAGCAGAGGAGAAAAGCTTGTCTTGAAATATCAGTTATAGCTCACAGTAAGGACCATGATGGATGAGGCCCAGCATTTTAAAGAATCCACTATTTGAATAAGCACTTTAATCTCTATTTTGTCAAATAAACTATTTGATAAAGTCAAATTATGCATCCAAGAAAGTTTTCCATGTGGGTCCTGGTTTATAGCCAGGTTGCATCAACTGTATGAAGTGTGAGTCCAGTATGTGAATGAAACACATTTTTACCTTTTCATTGAATTATCTCCATCACTTACAAATGCTTTACTGAAGCTCCCCTTCTAAGAGACTGTCATGAGTCACTACATTACCCTGGTTCTCTTGGTTACAGTACATACAAACTATCATCCCACAGCACATCCCACAGCCTACTCTAAAATACAACAGTTGGACACAAATCAGTTAGTACTTAGGATTTTTGCTTACTGTAGACCTTGTGCTTTACATTTTCCCTTGAAAGTTAAAAAGATAGACTTCATGGTGGCCGTCTCCCCAAAAAATATAGAGAAATAACCCCATGAACCTGTGCACTCTGTCCCCATAGCACTCTCATTTTAATTTAGGGCTTGTGTTTCAAGCACTGAAGCTCTTTGCTCTCAGTTTCCTAAACTGACTCTCAGCCTAAAGACATCCTTCCCTAATTTGACAGAGTATGTCAAATACTCTTTCTCCACTATCACATACAAATCAACACAAATATTTTCCAGCAGAAAAAGGTGTAGCTGCTGTAATAATATATATATGTATGGAACAAATATCCAGGAATTAACTCTTTAAAACTATAAATTATCAGTATCACAGGAAGCAGCTGAGGAGAGGAACTTTATATACATCTAACAATCATCAACCCAAAATTTTCCATTCTTGACAAAAATGTCAATGCTGTGTAACATTTTCCTTCAACTTACTTATGTGTTAAAACTGGATCACAAATACCAAAAAATATTAAAATTATCTGTGTTTTCCCAATATTTATCAGTTGCTAGTTGACCAAATGTTTCATGCATTTGTCTAAATTATATGTCAGTATAAACAGAATATCTCTGAAAGAACTACACATTACCACCAGAAGAGTGGAAAAGTAAGTGGAGACTTCAGATGGTGTCATTCACTAAATATATTAATTGCTTCTGTAATGCTCATTTTGACTTTGCTGTTGTTTTTTGTACATCATGCCTGACCACATCCCAGATATCCCAGCTAAAAAGAGTATGGAACTCTAAGCCAATAGATGTTATACAAATATGATTAGCAAAAAGGGTATTGACCTTGTAGTTGCTGGACAAAACTTTTTTCTGTCCAAAGTTTCAAGTAAAAATTCAAATTGTAGAAAAATTGCAGCAATTTTTTACTTTTTAAGTTTTCTCAGTAAGTCACTCAATGTTCTCTCAATGCTTCATATATAATATATTGAATCTTCTATGTGGAGGTCATTTCTCCTAAACAAATATCAAATATTTAATGCTAATGTTCTATATGACAAGGCTATAATCCCAAAACTATATGTATACTACTGGCTTCTTCTAGCCCTTTCCATCATGTTTGCAAAAGAATTATTTTTCTCATGCCCCTGAAACCTTTTTATTTGATTAAAGTATAAACATGAAGGTGGGTGATTTTTAGAGAATATGCATGTTTTGAAAATACTAAAATCACATTACTAAGGTATTGTGATGTTTTAAAACCAAAAAAATTATTATATACTTTGCTTAGGCACTCCAAAAATATTATTGTCCTAATTAAAGGTAACATTTCCCAATGAAATCATAATTCACAAACAATGCTACGTCTTTCTTTTTCTTTTCTTCTTAACATCATTTTCACATTGTTTTCATTGAATAAAACCACTTTTAATTGTGAAAAGGAGCTAGAGGCCTTGCCATTAATAAGGGTACATCCTATATGTATTTTGTGATGTACTACAATTACTTTTTCATAGTGTAGCAGTTTCTGTTCCACACACTGTGACAGTAAAAAGAATAACTAAATAATTCAGAAAACATGAAGTATTATCTATCCCCTCTTTTTTTAGTTACCTTGTCAAAATTGTTAAATCATCTTCTGCTAGCACAGTTGTGAAATCATCCCTTAGTGTCATTATATAAGGCACTTTGGGATCTTTTGCAAACTAGGGTTCTATATCAGCCTCTATTTTCAAGTGTGAATTATTAAGAGGTCTTTAATATGGATTTTTAAAACCAGTTCCATTTTATAGACAGTCCTGTGTCAATTTAGGGATAGAAAAGCACAAACTAGGTTACAAAATAGTTTTTTTAAAAAGTAGTTTCAAACAAGCTCTCCCAAAAATTCTTTTCACTCTAGGCACTGATCTCCAAAGTGCCTTAGAGTGAAACATTGTCATAAGCTTATATTCTTTCACTGTATACCTCAGAGTACCAAGCATATGACATTATGATTGTTTACCTTTTCTGCTCAGATACTGCATAAGGGAATGGATAGCATAAGGACAGTAAAAAAAAAAAAAAAAAAAAAAAAAAAAAAA
>VWZN01019152.1:10141-23878 GCA_013396955.1 Regulus satrapa | reverse complement strand
AAAAAAAAAAAAGACAAAATGTATCTTACGCAGTCAAAGACATGAATAATAAAAATTGTGCTGGCTCCATCTTTTCTAATGATTACATGAGTATGTAATCTTGGTCACAAGAGAGAAAATCCCAGCAAGGCAAATTTAGACATAAATTTAGTTAGTTCAAACTCTTTTTGCTTTAAAACAGAAGTCACTTTCATTAAAAGGTACTGTGGTGACTTTCAGGTAGGAAGGTTAAAGGCAGCAGAAATCAGCTGTGAAGGGGCACGTCTGTAAAGAGCAGCCCATTTTCAGAACAGGAAAGCAGGGGGAAGACTGACACCCCACCCCATCCGGCCACTCACTTACTCCCCTACCAATAAGACCGGAGAGAGAATCATGAGAGGAGAAATGAGAAAACTCATGGAATAGGATAAAGACAGATAAACATGACCGCTTAAATATGATTCAGTGATTATTTATTTAGGAGAAGGTACTAAAGGTGAGAATCATGAGAGGAGAAATGAGAAAACTCATGGAATAGGATAAAGACAGATAAACATGACCGCTTAAATATGATTCAGTGATTATTTATTTAGGAGAAGGTACTAAAGGTTTCCAGACCACTGCCTTTGCCTTTGAAAATGTTTCTTTCTTACTGAATTATGATGTAACTTCATTATCTTAAATCTATAAAGGATTTATTTGGAAACATTAGACTCCAACATGCCATGTTCATAAAAATCTCACCAAGAAACCATTTAAAAAGTATGACTTGCAGCTATAAAAGGTCTAAATATGAACTCTCTACTTTTCCATTATATGAGACCTGGAACAAAGAGAAAAGTTGTCACCAAACCCTATTAAACCTCATACTTTTTAATATTCTTTCTCAGGTGAAAAAACTTTTTACAAGGGCCTGGAGGGACAGAATAAGAGGGAATTACTTCAAATTGAGAGACCTAGGTTTAGATTAGATATTAGGAAGAAATTTTTCCCTGTAAGGGTGGTGAAGTACTGGAACAGTTTTCCAAGAGAAATTGTGGACGTCCTGTCCCTGGAGATGTTCAAGGCCAGGGTGGATGGGGCTCAGAGCAATCTGTTCTAGTGGAAGGTGTCCCTGCCCATGGCAGGGGTTGGGACCTGATGGTTTTATGTCTCCTTCAAACACAAACTCTTCCATGACTCTGTGGTCAACTTACCATTTCTTTAAACACATACACAAAAGAGAAAAAAATATAATATAATTACTTTAAAATTAAATGGCTTTCAGTAAAGAAAAAAAAAAAAAGGTACTGAAATCCCTGAGGCTTTCATGTGTATAAATGTTTTTTCTTCTCTGAGGATACGATTTGATGATCTTAGTGAGCACCTTGAGGGCATAAAGTTGGGCAGTTGTTCAGAAACCTTATAACAGCCATCATTCCTACTAGTGCTAGTTTTGTCTACTGCACTCATAAGTCAGGGGTCTAAAGAGCATAAGACAAATTCTTAGCACATTCAAAATCAGTCCTATGCAAAAATACATGCTATTGAACACCAGTTTGCTCTATGCCGATGATGCATGACATGTGATTTCCTGCATTCCAGTCTGATCCTATTTCATATTTTCAGTTGCATTCAATCTTCAGTGTTTCTTTTGTTAAACTGGATTTTTTAAAGCAAATATAATTCTGACATAATAATAACAGTAAACATTTTTTTTTTTCTTACTCTGCTGTATTTAGCATTTCCTACTCTCCAGTCCTGCTCTAAAAAGGGAATCATGGAGTATTCTTTTTGATAGATTTCTCAGAGGAAAATACAGTCCAAGCGCAGCAATATTAGATCTGAGAACTGTTCATTGATAAAGGAAGATAAGTGTCCCTACCGAAGGGGGGGAGGAAAGGGGGGAAAGAGCCCGAGGGAGGAGCAGCGAGCCGGGGCCGATGGTCACGGCTGTAGCCCAGGCGCTGCCAGCCCCAGCTGGGCAGATGCGGAGCGGGGTGGCCCTGCCGGTGCGGTGTGACACACACAGGAATGCCATGCCGTGCCCGTCTGCTCACAGGCTGCTGAGGGCACGGGCGCCGGGGAGCGGGGCCAGGGCCGGGGCTCGGCCGCCCCGGGGGAAGCCGCGGAGCGCTGGGTGCCCGGCGCGGAGCTGCCGGGAAGCGATGGGGCAGGACAGACGGACAGATGCGCGCCGGGAAGCAGGACCGAGGGGAGGAGAAGGGGGCCAAGCTGACGGCGGGCGAGCCCCTGATCCCTCCGAGAAACCCCAAGAAAAAAGGCCGGGGGTTGTGGCACAGTTGCTTTTGTCTTCTAAGGCTCTTCCATGGCCCAATTTCCCGGGCATTTTTTCCGGGCATTGGAGATCTGCCCCACCGGCAAGGGGCGCCGCTTGCAGCCCAATCGCAGAAGTTTTCTCTCCTCTGATCGGCTGCCAGGCAAAGTCTCCCTGGGAACAGGGCTCCCAGCACGTGTACTGCCCCTGCGAGAGATTTTCACCTCATATATGACATATGTCGAGGCATAAACAAAAATAAGATTGGTCTCTCTCAACCCATTTTTGAAAAAAAAAAAAAAAAAAAACCAAAAAAAACCTGTGACAAATATTTAAGAAAATTATTCTTTTTCTTTCTGCACACTACAGCAAAGCTGATGAATTATTTCCTTTGCTGTTGTAAAAGAATATCACTCTTTGGACTTCTCATGGAGTTATGCAGGATATACACTGTAAGAGCTGTCTTAAACTTGCAGGCATATAGCTAATTAAGTAGCACAGCTGAAAAACGTTGCATTATTCTAAGCTGTCTGCTCTAATTTGCACCAGTTTCAGCTAAAATGTATTTGAAAACACAGATTGGATAAAACACAGTCAAAATTTATATAATTAAGATAATATAAAGTAAAAGACACACAAAAGATTTTTTTCATGTAGTTTTGCAGTTTTGCTTTAGCTAAATAAGACTTGGATTTTTCTCCCTTCTTTCACTCCTGCTTTTCTTTTTCTTTTTTNAAAAACTCTTTTTTTTTTCCCCCTTTTTTCTCTTCTTTTTTTTTTTTTTTTTTTTTTTTTTTTTTTTTTTTTTTTTTTTTTTGTTTTGTTTTGTTTTGTTTTGTTTTGTTTTGTTTTTAAATCCAGGCTGCCTGATGCAAAATATAGTCTCCTACATATCACTAATCCAGTTCAGTAACTCTATCTATTAAATACATTTGTCCTCCTTGTAGCTATCACTTCCCTTTGCAACACAACCTTTTCCCTCTATTTTACATGTGAAAGTTAAATTTGTTTCTGCATAAAGACAACTAAACCTACTCTGTGGCAAAGCATCTTCTCAAACCACATTACATCACAGTTTACAAGGAATATGTTGCCTTTAGCTTTACCATGTGCAACATTTCTCTGAAAGGATGAATTGGACATCAGCAATAGCTCATTTAAGGCATGAGACACAAAAGGTATCTGGGCAATGGAGGTTAGACAGAGGAACAACTCCAATGGCAATTGTCCCCACCTAACCCTGAAACGATGACACTTCCAAGACCAATCTCAAGTCTCTACATAAATAATGCCCAGATAAGCGACTTCTTCAGGCAAAGCCCCAGCAATTGCTCAAGAGACTGACCATCTCCTTCCATCATCTCTTGACTTGTGCATTTCTCCAATAGACGGTAGAAGAGACAGGAGGTGACAGGAAGAATGAGTCACAGCATGGAGTACAAGATAAGTATTTTTCTTGCATTAAGGACTCAATCAAAACTGCTGTTTGCCCAACAGAATTATCAGGATAAAGGCTTGACTAGAATATGAATGTTAATGGGCAGCACTTATTGATGAAGGACAGAAACTGAAGAAGAATTTTATTAAAATCAAATTTGCATAAACATTTGTGGTTCAAAATTTTGGGGGGTATTTGTTTGAAATATTTGCAACTGACTGGCTACACTGGTGTCATTCATGAAAAAAAATAAGTCAAGAAGATTTGGCCATTGTGAGAAGTAGTCAGAATCATTTGAAGCAGAGAATTTGGGGGATAAGGAAGATTTTAACAGCACAGATTTCAACAAGAGGGCAATACAGGAGAACCCAGACATTTCTTTTATTTAAATGATAACATTTTGAATATAAAATTTGATTAAAGAACAGCAAATGCGCTTCAAGACTTAAGTGTATCTAGTAAGAAAGAGGATGTGGAATGCAATTACTGAGAGTGAGTATGAAATAACAAAAGCCACAGCCATTAATAATGGGAGAGAAGCATAAGAAAATATAAAAACAATGTGTTTCAAAAAAGGACAGTGCATTAAATCATAAAGTTATTAGAAAATGACCTGTGAGAAATAAATGAAATTATATCTATAGCTCATTGTAGTATACAAGAACAAGCTCAGTTCCTGTAGATGCAGCTCAACTACTCCAATGAGGGCCCCCATTCACCTGCCCAGGAAAAGCCAGTCAGACATCAGTGTTTGGTTATCCAGGTCTGCTTCTCAAAATAAACTAACAAATAATCCAATTTATTAAATTAAAATATTAGTGTGAAACATTTTAAAAAATGGACAAATATGGAAGATCTGAGGACAGCTAATACTTCTTTGGAGTTGAAGAGATATGAGATTATTTTTCTGAGATGTCTTCAAGATCTGGATCTACTTGCCTTATTTTTAAAATTAGGTTGTGGAAGACTGTCATGGTTTGATGCTGCCCCAATGCCAGGCATCCACAAGAGCCACTCACTCACCCTCTCCTGCTGCTGCTAGGCAGCAGAGAAGGAAAAAAAAAATTAACAATTAACAAATTATCTTGTGAGAAGATAAGGACTGGGAGGAAACTCCTCAAGAGCAAAACAGGTTCAACATGNCTCCAGAGCAGCAGCCCTACTGCAGCAGAGTAAATTCCACCACAGGCAGACAGACAGTTCTTGCAAAAACTGCCGTGGCATGGGTCACTCTTCCATGGGGTGCTGTGCTCCAAGGACAGGCTGCTCCTGGGAGCAGGGCCCCTCTCTCCTCTGGGTCTCCCACTGGATCACAGCCCCTCCAGACATCCACCCACTCCAGTGTGGGCACCTCCCGCAGGGGCTGTGGGTGGATCTCTGCATCCCCCGTGGATCCCCAGGGGCTGTGGCTGGATCTCTGCATCCCCCGTGGATCCCAGGAGCTGTGGGTGGATCTCTGCACCCCCGTGGATCCCCATGGCCTGCAGGGCACAGCTGCTTCACCCTGGTCTCACCATGGCCTGCAGAGGAGTCTCAGCTCTGACACTTGGAGCACCTCCTGCCCCCTCCTTCCCCACTGACCTTGATGTCTTCATGTTGATTTCCCTCACGTGTTCTCACATCCTCCTCTTCTCTGACTAGAAGCAAAACTGTTTGACTTTGTTTTGATTTCCTTCCTAAATATGTAATCACAGAGGCATTACCACCCTCTTTCATTTTGACCAGCACCATGTCCATCTTCAGACCCATCAGCCACTGGCTCTGTCAGACATGGTGGAAGCTTCCAGCAGCTTCTCACAGAAGCCATCTTTGTGGCCCCCCTGCTGCCAAAAAAAAACCAGGCCATGCAAAACCAATATAAAGCGAAAGAAAAATATAGAAACAATCCTGAAGTAAATATTGTGTTAAAAAAAAAAAAAAAAAAGAAAATTAACGTGTCTTCATAATTTCCTCCTCAAGTTAGAGACAATATTGTGTTTCATATCTGACTTCTATATAGAAAGATTCTACACTAAAATTTTATTAACAAGTTCAATATCCATTTCTTGCCGTTCTTCCACTTCTACTGAAAAGATCTGTGTTTAGCTCCTTAATGATCCTGTATTTGCATTTACCTTTTAATACTTTATCATCTATAAAGCTTTGCTGAAAATTCATTTATTCTAAATCCATTGGAGGCAAAACCTCTACAAGCCCTAATGCTTAGAAGCAGTTCATAAGCATGGAGCCCCATAGCTGCTAAGGAGATTACACTTGAGAACTACTTAAAAGCACGATAAAGTACTCAGTCACTACCCAGGAATCCATATGTTGTTGCATAGACATTCAAGAGCGAAAGGATCTAACCACTCTACAATGACACAAATGGCAGAAATACTGAGTGACAATGCATATGAAAATTAGTCTTTCCAGTTTAAAAATTATCCTTCCAAGCTAACTCATATTGCTTAGAGAACTAGGCTCTGCTGGAGGTGCCTGACTGGAAGCATTGATAAGTTGCTATGAGCTATTTCAGATAAAAAATGATGTTACAGTGAACTTTTTCTTAGACTTTCCTCAATAATCCGTCAAAATGAGAACACATACAGAAGCAATTCTTCCCTTCCCTTCCCTTCCCTTTCCTATTTTTAATGTGATAGGCTTATGAAGTGGCAATCAGTAAGTGAGCCAGTAGATGCTTAGCTAATAAAAAATTATGGATAATAGACAAATTCAACAGCTTAGAGATAAGCAGGCACAGCTGAGAAAAAAAAACCTGAGAGAATGAGCTCTAAAGAAAATATAAGGTGATGTTTTATGGTTGAACACTGAAAGCCACATCAGTAAAAACTTCATTCCAGTTCTATTACTTGTTTCCATGACAAAGCTTATAATGAGAAAAGCAAATGTTAAACATGAATCAATTTTCATGGTTAGGAAGAAATAAACTTTATTAATTCCCCTGTCTTTCTTTCTGGTTTCTTGTATGGTACACAGTCACTCAGGAATTTCAACTTAACTCCATGATCCAGCTTGTGTGAAGTACAAACATTTGCAGGATCCAGGGACAAAAATGTGCAAAGTTTTGGGGAAAATAACCCCAAGTGTACGTATGGGAATTAGTTTCATAAGTAAAGAGTTCATATGGGGCTTTTGAAAAAGAATTATTTTTGAAGGGAAGGTAATTTCTTCCAGATTTTTTTGGTAGTTTCCTAATTCTGATAAGACTTTAAAAACTGACAGTGTAATATGACTACTATGGATTCAGTTTATTATTTCAAAATGTTGTCATTATTTAAAGTATGTTTCATATTAATGAATTTGCAAATCAAAGCAGTAATGAAGTACAAGCTACAGAGCTAGCTTGGGTTTTTTTTCATTTACCTGTGTGGAGATGATGGATAGCCTTATTTCTTTTGACTTTGTTGTTCACTGTGTCTTTGAATAAATGCTGAAGACTATAATAAATTCACATCATATTTGCAGAACCTCTGTCTGAGACTGAAGGTCATTTGATAGGAGACTACCAGCCATTTCCAGAAAGGGACTCTCTATCTCAGCTGTCTGTATGCCAATTAAAATGTAATTTATCAATTAGTTTATGTGGAATATGGATCCCTGCTAACCAAACATCTACTTTCTGATGTATGACTTTATGAAAGGATTCAGTTCACATTGCAGAAATATTTTTCAGTTTACATTATGCCTTTCTTTGGTTTGCCATTACATTAACCTCTTAGTCTTATCAGTGAACATTAAAACTTTTGCATCCATTAATATCAAATAAAACCATTTGTCCTCCACTGTCAAGGCAATAATGCAGGATCACCTTGAATTCATGTGCTGACTACTTTCTTAAGACTCAGCCAGAAGTCTGGATTATTCATTATATATACAGAAATGAACTTGTTTATGAAATCCTGATATGATATCTGATGCTACACTGCACTGTGAAAGCTTTTTATCTTGCCCTAATTTTAAGATATAATCTTTTATTGAAAGGATTGAAACATTAAGGAAATACAACCCAGATCTAAGAATAAAATAAAAAGAATCTCTTAAAACATTAAGCAACTATAAAATAAAACTTTATTGCAATATACAAAAGAATCCAAATTAACCCAGACATGCTGAGGTAAAACATTATATTCACCAATCACATCACTTACCCCTTAAAAAGAAAATCAAGAAAATACTTTTAAAGGTACAGCATCTTCAATGCTCACACATTCATCAATCTCAACACACAACATTTCTAATTTGGCATGCATTAGCCTTTTTTATTGAAAGTTCCTAATTACGTGATATTCTAGAGGTGAAATGAAATAGATTTTCTTATGTTAGATGGTACATCTAGTCATAGCAAGACGTGTATGTGGGGTGTGATGTGAGATAGGATTTCAATTGCTTTAGACATGAGGAGTGTAATCATGATCTTGGAGATCTCAATACCATATACAATCCTGGCATGAGGTTCTGGAAATTGAGTGATACATCTTGGAAAGATCTGTATATTATGACTTTTTCTGCGCATATTTTAAAAACTCACAAAGACACCTGTACCTGATTTATAGTGCAGTTGAAAGTCAAATTTCTACACTGTTCTTGGATTGGTTCCCTTTAGAATTAGACATGGCTTGTATACCTGTAGGACACATTAAAATCCATTTTCTACAAACAAAGCACTGCTGAAAGTTTTTGACTCATTTCCATTCAGTATTGAAGGGCTAGAAATGAAAACAAATAAGTAAACAAATAAATAAAATGTAGTAGTCTCTTATCATATTGGCTTTAAGCACATATCACATAAACACAGACTAGTTTGAATTGAAAAAGACCTTTCAAAGGCCACCTAAGCCAACTCCACTGCAATGAGTGAGGACACCTTCAACTCAGTCAGGTTCTTCAGGGTCCCTGCCCAACCGGACCTTCCATGTTTCCCAGAATTGGGCAACTGGTTCCAAGTGTTTCACTACCCTCATTGTAGAAAACATTTTCCTTGCAGCTAATCCAAATTAACCCTTCTTCAGTTTAAAGCCACCAGCTATCACAATTGCCCCTGCTAAAAAGTTTGTCCCCATCTTTCTTATAGGCTCACTTAAGGCACTGGAAGGGAATAAAAAGCTCTCCCTGAAACCTTCTCTTCTCCAAGCTGAGCAACTCTCAGCCTCTCCTTATAAGGGAGGTGCTCCAGGCCTCCCATCATCTGTATGACCCAGTTCTGGACTCTAACAGGTTGATGTCCTCCCAGTGTTTGGGACCTCATGGCTGGATGTGGCACGGCTGGGAATGGGAAATGCCTAAATGCAATAATAAAAATTTAATTCTGCTTATTAATGCATTTTTGTTGAACTTTAACTTTTCATTTAGGTATTGCAAAGAAGGAAGTTTGGAAGACTTGTTATGACACAGCTGTTAAACCAGGACCTTTGGTTTAAAAATATAGCAAAAAACTCTATAAATCTCTATGATTTTCTATATTTCCCTCATTCTAATATAATTTTTATTAGTTTCCTCATTAAATTTTTAAAAAAACATTATTGATACAAGTACTTAATATTGCAGTATTAATATTTTTCTGTGTAAGTTAAAATTATGCATGAGATCTTCCAGTCTATTTATTTCTACCAGATCATTCTTGACAAAAAAAATTTTAATGATATTTCATAATAGAGGTAGCTCCAACAACCAGCTAACCTTGCCACAAGGAGTATTTTCTCTTGGGATTTTTTTTTTTCCAAATTATTCTGGGACATTTTCTTTGCCTCTTTGTTTTTATTTTGCTCAAAGGGTTTTTTTCCTGAACGTATTTCCACAGAAGTGTCTTTCTTCTGGGGAAAAAAAGAGGGATAGCTCAACATACTTCTGTAGATGTATCTCTCTCCTGGGAAAGAAAGAGGGGTAAGAGAAACTTGGGTTTTGGCTGTGGTGATGTGTTGTTCTGTTTTCTTACTTTTCAGTCTCCTCATATACGGGAAATAATAACATGGTGGAAAAAGCAAGAAAAAGTTTTGTTCATTCTTCTAACAATGACAGCTTTTCCTCTCCACTGTAGCTCTAGTAAATAAATAAAGAAACAAAAAATAAATCTCAGGCAGCTTCAGTCAAGACTGCCTCTGTTGAATTTTTGTCTCAATTGTTGCAAATGCTGCAGTTATCCTGAGCTTCTCAACCTCTGAAAAGAGGCTTTAAAAATTAGGAAAATTAAATTAGTTAGATGAGTGTTTCTGTTTATTCCATTAGTTGTATTCGCTGGGACCAACCAACATAGCTATGAAGAACAGTAATAATTTCAAAAATAATATATTTCACATGGTTTTTTTGTTTTGTTTTGCTTTGTTTTGTTTTTTATCACACTGAAATTATCCTAAATAATATGAATAAACCTGATGCCAATCCAAAGGATTGATCCAACACTGGAGACCCTAAATGCATATTTCCACATCCTCCATGGCAGTTTATTTCTCATCTGTACCACTCTCAGTGATAGTAGATGACTTCCATAAGGGGCTTACTGAAAATAGGAGTGTAGTCTGTGACACCACAGCGCAGTGAACTGAAGTCTGACCAATTTATTTGAGTAGGTGTTGCAATTTAAAAAAACATTAGAAGTAATTTCTTCTTTTTTTAAGGAAAATATGAAAGGAAACAGATTGCTTTATCTTTAAGGTAAGAAGATAAGCAAATTACCTATAACTCAACCAGACAGTATTTTCGTTTCTTATGGTTATTTGTGCTTGTTGTTTGTCTCAGATGAAAACTTGAGATAGCTCCAAGCAGTCTCAACGTTTTAGCTATTTAATTTTAAGTTATTTCTCATGCCATTACCACCAGACTGCAATTGAAAGCCTATTCCCAGGTTTTAAAAAGTCTGTGAAGAAGAAAAATCAGAGAAGAAAAATAGAAAACATTATTTGGAAAATTTTATTTGGGTCTCATAGAGATGTACGAGAATTCCTGGCCATAAAAGTGTGCCTATTTGAGAATTCACATATAAGTTATTTACTTCTAACCTTCTTTCTGAGTTTCCTGATTGGAATTACCCATAAAATATATAATTTTTAGTTAATTCTTTTTCTAAGGATAACTATAAGTAATTCTGGCACTGGGTTACAGGAATTGTATAAGTTAAATAACACTTAAGTATTACTGCTTGTAATTTTCCTAGGGTTCTTGTTTAACTAAAACCTTTCAAAATAATTGTGTGTGTAAATATATTTTCATAGAGAAGCTCTTGGCAGAATAAGCAAAAAGTATATGGAATTATCTTTATGCAGAGATTAATTTTAAGTTACCCAAACTCAGGGAGATTTGTGTATTGAAATAGTTCCTAGGCAAGTACTTAACGTATTTGTATTTGATTTACTGTGTATTTGTGAAGGATATGTAAGAGTTATCAGGAATAGCTAGCTACAAAAGATGTTTAAAGGATCACAAAAGAGCAGTGCAAAGGCAGGGTCAGCTCAAACATAAACTGCACAATTTGCCATCACTATTCTAACAACTCTCCCAGTGAGCTGCCAACTTTACCCTGAGCCAAGGGGTTTTATCCAGTCGTCCATTACATGACAATTTTCTGACTCTCACTTTAGCAGAGGACTGGAATTTTCTAGTTTCAGCTTCTTCAGTTGCTTTCATCACTCTACTGTAATATCATATATTGACACCTAGAAATTATCATAAGTGTTATAAAGTTCTTTCCTTCCCTATGACTTTATTTCACTGAGAATTTTTTTTCACTTGTCAACAAAAACAGCAATAAAAAGATTAATTTCAATTACATTTCAAGTAGGGGAAAAATAAGTGTATACAAATCGGCCTATTTTTAAAAAACTGCAACACAAAAATAATTTCATTACTTAAATATATGTGTGCAATAGTAAACAGTTATCAACTTATATTCTTTGGAGGTTATAGATATGAATAGAAAACCTTGGGAAATAAGTAATTGCTGATTTATTACAGTTTAAAATAATTACTTTCATACATATAACTATTTTTTATTTCAATTATAGTTGAAAGAAAAGGCTAGATATATAGGCTTGTTCATTGTATAGTGAGAAAATTTGTACAAGAGATTAGATTAACAGATCTGGATGTCTAGACCTGCTGGATGTTATTTTGGTGCCTTACAACAGGTGCTTCCTATGCAATTTCAAGGGATCATTTTGTGGCAATCACAAGCTGATGAGTGATTCCCTGTACAGCTTGATATTCTGATGTCAATTTGCTTCAGTTGCAATTGTGAGCAGCATATGTCTGGGAGCTTGGGCTCATGAAGGGTCTCAGCCTAATTTATGCAAAACTGATTTCTCCCAGCATCACAGTGAGGTCAGCAATGAATATATGCATAGACTCCTGAAATGAATTTTAAAGGTAGTGTATGAGCAGGAAGCCTCTATTACATGAATCTTGTTATTGCAGCTTGAGTCAATGAAAAACCCACTAAGGAGCTTCTGCAGCACCCTCACTGAGGAGAATATTTTGCCATATATTTACTGAACTCAGCAATAGATATTTTATTTAGGATTTTAACAGCACATTACTAAGTTTCATTTTTGGACACTGACTAATGATTCAGATTTTTTTGAATACATTGTGTCATATATAATGCTTCATTTTGCTTTGACCTCAACTGTCTTGCCACAAGGGGCAGCTTATAAATATTTTATGGCACTCTATAACAAAATAGTTCTGCATAATTTCTGAGACACTGAGCTACCTAGGATAATTTGAGACATTTATTAAAGAAAAGCTTCTCCATTTATAGTTGTTTTAGAATTCATTTTTCTTCTTATGACAGAGGATTTCCTTATACGAAACCAAATGTGTTCTATAATAAAGGTTCCATTCAACACTGAAAAATTACCCTATGGCAAAGATAAGTCCCTAAAGTCAGATTTTTTCAATAGATGTAGGTCATTGTTTCTCATGAAAGAGAATAATTTCTAGAATTATATTTGATTTTAGAAATTAAAAAAACATTCTGTGGTGTGTGTTTCATTTTCCAGTCTTTCTCCTTCACATGAACCAATACTTTACATGTATAAAAAGATGTAAACATTTAAAAAAAAACAAACTGTATTATCTGCAAAAAACTCCAGGGAAAATCTTTGGCTCCATTTTCAAAGAACATTGAGATGTTTTCATCGCTTCTGAGTGTAATTGAGGTATGTCCTACTTTCAGGTTCTGGTGAACCAAATTTTACACTTTGATTTTAAAACATCTGTAGATAATATATGGGCAGCTTCCAGAATCAGCAACACAGTTTGTGTGCTTGTGACACCAATGGCTGTAATTCCTGCTACAGAATCCTCAGAAATGTGGGGAAGGAAGGAGGAAAGGGAGTAGGAGCAAGAAAACACATTCATAGATTTCTGAGCGTTGTTGAGGCTATTAAAGTGTTATTAAAACTCAATGACTATAACTATCACCTAAAACATATTTCTGCTTTGGTTTATAAAACCCTGAAATTTTTTACAAGAGTGAGAGGGTTTTACTTCTTACATAGATTTCTCATAAGGATATTCCAGTATTGTAAAAGGGATTAAAAATTACACCAAAAAGATGCAGGTTCTTACTCAAAGGGATGTTTTACATTGAGATCAAATAACCTTGATGCAGGGCTGTTGCATTTATGGTCTTGTGCATTTCCTTTTCTTATTATAAATCCAGTGAAAAGTATATCACTATAAGTATATCACTATATATAACTATAAGTGGTGCTTAGTATTTTTTTTTGTTTCTAAGATAAAGGCTGGAACTGCACTGCCATAATTAGATACCAGGCTTATTTTATTAAAATATAAACAAAAATCCCACTGCTAAAAACAAATCAGGAAGAAAAATCTGTATAACTATTAAACCTTTGAAAGTGAACTGTCGGTCTGTAACATGCATAGCACATTCTGACAACAACATGAGCAAATATTTTCACATTCCATATTCACCAAAGAAAAATCACTAACTTCATCTTCCTTTAATTAAATTGCAAAAAATTAAAGAAAATGAGAGCATTAGACTGGTCTAACTCCAAACTTTCTGCTGTTTTAGGCAACTGGCAAAAAAAAAAAAAAAAAAAAA
>VWZN01019151.1:143998-205301 GCA_013396955.1 Regulus satrapa | reverse complement strand
CATCTGTGTATTCGAATAATGCAGTGGAAGAAAGCTTGGAGTCCGTTTTATAGAAAGTTCTTTGGAGACTTCTCTTTATACACAGCAGTAGTGTCTTTCCTGATATTGACTTGGTGTTCTCCAGGTAGAAGGTGGTAGAAGGAGTAAACTACAANATACACAGCAGTAGTGTCTTTCCTGATATTGACTTGGTGTTCTCCAGGTAGAAGGTGGTAGAAGGAGTAAACTACAAGTCACAAAAAAATGAGTAATTTTGAAATTTTCATGGAAATTAGCTCCATGTTGGTTGTCTTCTTTATTAATTTAGTCATAGGCAGCAATCTTCCACTTATTCCTGCCTGAATTTTTTCTTCATTTAGAAGAGTTTTCACAAAGAATGAGGCAACCTTCATTATTCTCAGGGAGAAATAGTTAAGATTTACAAAAATGCTCACTTTGGTATGTAAGGGAAAAATATCTAAGTAATTTGATTTCAACTGGTTTGAGAATTGTTCACTCCTCCAACAGTGACTGTGTAGGTTCAGAATGCACTGTGTCTGACTCTCCACTTCATAGTGATTATTATTCGTTTTCTTCCCTCTAAGAAGGCAGAAAAGCAGAGCTGCTCCAAGGGGGTGTTTCTGATGATTTGTATAATCAGTCCTAATGAGTAAGGAAATGCCTCAAAAAAACTGCATTATTCTGAAGAATTAAAAGCATTTTGAACAATTGAAGGCCAGTTTTCCACTCCCTCAGACATTTCTGCAACTAAGAAGTGATGCAGAGTTTGTGAAGCCTATGCGAAATACCCAGGGAAAGAGGAAAAAACATCTGCCTGCAGCTATTTAGGCAGCAGATAATGTGTGTTTCAGAATACTCCAGTCTCTCTGACCAGAAATGAATAATTTCTGATCTGCAGAAGTGATACGAAGAAGCCTCTAAGGACTAAAAAGGAGGGTGAAACAAAGAAGAAACACTAGTTTTGGAGCATGCCAGCATGACTCACATGCTACTGGCATTTGAATATCATCTTGTACAGTAATTTCTGATATTAGAAGCTGTCAAAAAATTTCCAAAGAAATTTAAATGGGCTACTAGATATTCAGAGCCCTTCTTGCACAGCTGTGAATGGCACAGAGACTGGCAGAATGAAGCTGCAAATGGAAGTGCAAAAACCTTTTATTTTGATGTCAGGACACTGGAAAAGTAGAAATTCATGGGGAAATGAAGAAAACAAGTCATTAACAAAAAGCCTTAAGAACTTGTTCTTATTTTCCATCACAGAGGCAGATAATTATTCTTCAGATATGAGGTCAATATCTCAAACATGCCAGCAAAGGACAAGGCAGAAGAATAAAAAAAAAGTAAATCACAAGTTGAATCTGTTGGGACAAAGGCAGAAAACATCTTGGCTGGACAGATGAATTGGAGGATTTGCACATGGAAAAAAGCNNNNTGGAGGATTTGCACATGGAAGAAAGCAATGGTTGCAAAAATCACTGATTAGTAATTAATGACATGCAACGGAAATCTATTTGCATTTTTCTTCAAATATTGCAGAAATATTTTTCTTTGATTTCAGCATAATTTTGTCTATGTTCACATTCTGGGGGAAGCTAAAATGGTGCTTTACAATGCATCCTAGCTGCAGTCTTACCTTTGAACATTAACTCCCTGATAAAAATAAACTACAGCATAAACTACAGTATATATTACTATGTGAGGTGATGAAGGGATTGCAAAAGATTTAATTTTTCATTATTTTTATAATGTGCCTACTGCAAAAAAAAATCATATTGCTCCTTCTGAATAGCTTGAGAAAAGACTCAGTGTATTCACAGGGAGATATAACAAGGTAATGTATAATCAGACTCCCTCTTTTCAAAAGATCTGTACCTGTGAATATTGCCTTTAATGCAATTCCTCTTTTGATATTACTCACTTTCATTCTTCATTTCAGTATCCATAGGACTCAAAGTCAGAACAGAACCAAACAAAATTTGAAACTGAAAATGTCTTGTGATTAAAATGATTGGATTATCCTCACCTGCCCAACAAGTTTTACTGACCTTTCAGTCTATGTCTTTACTTATAGCATTTCACACCACAATACTTCTTCCTTTAATCCTTTATTCCATAACTAGTCTTTTGTAGATATTTCAGAGTACATTTTCTTTTGGGGAAAGGACAATGGCATGCCTAGATTTCTGTGACCACAAAGGATCATCATCAAGCTGTAGGCCTAGACTGTTGCCAAATGGAGACTCACAACTTTACATAGGATAGAACTAGGCACACCAACTTCACATTAAAGAAGCAAACTTGATATAAAAAGTTTTTTTAGGAAAATGAATAAATTGCATAGCCCTGAATACTGATAATTCCTTTTAACATGTGTTGGCTGGCATGCTAACTACTTCCATCAAAATGTTGGTGTCCCAATGGATTAGTGTTTAGGTGTCCTACAAAAAATGCAAAGCTTCAAAAGGAAAGAACTGTGGTGCTAGATGAAAATAATTACTAATTAATATAAAAGTCCAGCTCGACCCTAGAAAAGGTCATCATATTTCCATTACCAGCTTATCTGTCCCTTAAAAGCTGTGTTTATTCTTAGAAAATACATACATATCACTTGCTGTTATTTTAATGACAGATTAGATACAGTGGTCTCTGAGTTAGCAATGAGAAACATGCTGAGACAGCTGCAAATTTCTCCTAGTGACAGATTAGCCAAAGGCATGGAAAGAGATGCCATAGCAACAAAGAGGCTGTCACAAGTGCAATCACTTTTCCATGGGTAATATTTTGCTACAGTCTGTGCACTCACTTATATTGTAATCACAACATTTTTATGAACCACCAGGTATTGCTGGTCACTGAATATATGTATATTATTCCTATAAATCTTCATTTGAAATTAAAGTAGGAGCTGAGGAGTCTATACAGAGGCTCTGAAGTGAGGCAGGGGACCAAAGTAGTTTTACAGTGAGGTGGCTTCTTCAATTACATAACCCCTTACATAATATTAGGAAAAGCACTTCCTGTACCTGACACATGGCAGATCATTGACCCATCCTACAATTATTTCACATTTCTCAGGAGTCAAAACAAAAGGCAACTCGTTTTTGTTTTTTGGTTTTGTTTTTTTTTTTTTATGTCATGTAAATTAGTAGCAGTTTTACACTGTAAAACATGTCAGGTGAGAAATACACTTCTTTCTTAGCACTCACTGACCACAACTACCATATGTCCCACCTATCAGAAACATCCTGGAATAACCTATTGCATTTAGATGATGAATTTCCACTTTTTCTAATTCCATATCATTACTACTGCTGTTTCTGGAGTAGTAACTGCTTTTGTTCCCTCCTGGAGGAGGAAGAGGAACAAAGACATGAGGGAAGACATTACCACATATTTAACTTTGGCAGAAAAAGCAGTAACACTTAAAGAGCCCATGGATCTATTGCTTATGTGAAGTACAGACCAACAACTAACATTGCTGCATTGCTAACACTAGGTAAAAAAGTCTTAGTTACAAGAAAAATGCCATTCTCCTTTCATATCCAGGGACATGTTTTAGCTCTTTTTTATCATGTTGTCTTACTCAAGCAACAGTTACGACAGCACTGGCAGTAGTTGAGTCACCACTTTATGCTGCCTTGACACTGGGATTCTGAGTAGCCCACCAAAATGTAAAGGTACCCAACAGAGGTACTTTCATTCCTTATGTGAAAAGGGTTATGAACAGCATATTTTATAAATTGAAACATAAATAAAATTACTTTCTCTCCTTTCACCAGCTGTAATTAATTCAGAAACAACCCAGCATCGGCAAATGAGAAAGAGGAGATAGGGTATAAATGTAAGCAGTATTTATAGATAGCAACAAAACTGCATTGATTGAGAGCAGTTCGATAAACATACCAAACACAACTTGGCTTCACATTAAGCCAGTTTATGTGTTTGGTCAGCACACTTTCTCCTTTTCCAAGGATCTCATTCAAATTTGAGTTTCCTTTAAATTCTGGAAGCCATAATGTAAAAATAGATAAATTGGAATGTTACAAATAACTGAGTTCAGACTCTCTCCTATATTGTTTTTGAAGGTATAGACACTCAGTATGGATTTCTCACCATCCTGGCAATATTTCTGTTCTTTTCACACTAGTCTATCTCTGGTATTGTTTTGGAATGCAGATTTGGATTTGGAATGTAGATAAATATACTCACTATGGATTTTTTTTTGCCCCTGTAGTATTTCTCTTTTATTTCTCTCTGTCATTGTAATATTTATTTTATTTTATTGCAGTACTCTATTTCTGATATTGGTGGGGCATATAGTTACATACTAATATAGGTATTGATTTCTTTCTGTTCTGCAGTATGCTTTCCTCCACATGTTAAAAAATCTTAGCCAGTTTTCAGAGAAACAATTGCAGTTCCTTCAGCCCATATTAAAAGTGTAGGAGCTCAGCTATTCCAGAAGCTGAATTATCTTTTCCAAATGATGACCCCTTATAACCTGGCTGAAAATGTTTATAGGAGAACATCACTCACTTTCATTTTCTAGAGATTTTCAGGGGTAAATAATAATGAAATATCTGCTGTGTATCTGATTTGTTTTGTTGTTGTTAATTTATATGCTAATTTATTTTTATTCTAAATTCTAAAAGAACATGTACTGTTGCAAATTTTTACTGAGTAGTAGATACTGGATACATTGCTCGTCATAGCATGAGTCACTGATTTAGCTCATAGATGTTTATCCTCAGAATACAAGCTTTTTAAAAACTCTTATTATATTATATTTTATTCCATTTGATAATGGTCAAAGTCCAAAGCATCCCAAACCAACAAGGAATGAATGGGCTTTTATGGTCATCTTCCTGCAGAAGACCACATCAAAGTGACTAAATTATCTACGTCAGATACTTCCTATTCAACATTAAGTGTCTAAACATTAAAGGCTAAGTTTGTAATGGTAGTTTTCCTCTAGATTATTTGGGAAACATAAGCACCTCCAGAAGACAATTCATCTGATTTATCTTAGAAAAACATCAATTTTCCTCTGGAACTGAACAATTCTATCTAAAACTAAAAAGACAGTCTAGAGTTTAGGCTAGTTATCTCACTCTAGAGAGTCCTAACCCAGGCAAAGTCCAGTAAATTCTACCCCACATAATTTAAACTATGCCTCATTCCATAGGCAGTTTTACCAAATCAAACTAAAAGCCTGAGATCAAGGGGCCATTTAATTATGTGCCATGGTTCAAAGCTGAATCAGGGAAGGTTTAGACTGAGCACTAGGAAGCTTTTCTCTACCCAGACAGTGGCCAAACATTGGAACAGGCTTCCTAGAGAGGTGTCCAAGCCTATCGGTGTTTAAGAGACATTTAGAGAATGTTGTTATTTACATGTTTTAATTCAGGCAGCCCTGAATTGGTTAGGTCGCCAGATGAGATGATCAGTGTAGGTTCCTTTCAACTGAAATAGCCTATTTGATTCTATACTTTTTCTCATTAAAAATACCAATGCATATTTTTCTACACATTCGTAAAATATCAGCCTGGGAACACTCTCCCACTGCCTGGAGCAAGTACACACTTCTTCAGTCATGTTCCACCTCCAGAATTTCGAGATGAGACCTATGATATACCACTTAACTTGTTCTTTTTCTCTAATTTCTTCAGGAAAGACACAGGTTTATGAGCTGCCCAGGAGCCATGACATGTTCCAAGCTAGTCACAGGGTGGATTCCTGGAGAACTGGGACCCCAGGAGGCATTGCAACTAGCACTTCCACACGGATTACGCAAACCCTCTGGTGCTCTTACGGAAAGCCTGCCTGTATCATAAAGATAGCAGGCTGCTCTTAAAAATACAAGTAAAGCCTGGCATCTAGATATGCCATAGGAAAAGCCCTATTCAGAGAGAGACCTCTGATGTGGAATATACCACATAATTAAGAGAAATACTTAATTCTATCTCTTCAGCTGTTGTCTGACTGCAGAACTTTAGCTTTCAGTCTTTGCAAAGGACTCATCTGTTTGACATGAACTCTGAGGATTTTAAAAGCTCATTCTCCATTTTATACATAATAACAATATATTTTTTAACTGAAGGGAAAACTATTTTCTTTTTATACAGACTCTTTCCTGTATTGCAAGAAGAGAAAGGAAACAAAAAAGAAAGAAAACAAGGAGAAGTTCTGGAATTGAATCATTATATTAGAAAGTGACTGTAGAAAAAAAAAAAAGTATTTCAAGTGTAAAAATACAAATTGATTTTTCACTTTTCTGAAACATTTTTCTCATAATTTCTCATAATGACAAAATTTTGGTGTTTATATAACAAAAATTGAGACTAGCCATGTGGACAAAAAAATTGTTTCCTTTCACAACAGTTTCTCAGCCTGGAGGAGAATGCCCAAGTATGCCTGGTAAAATCTCACCTATGCTCATAATCACCTTATAAATCTCCTAATGTATTAGAGAACATCCTCATTTGTTGTATTATTATGCCCAGGAATACCAGCCCATGTTTCTTTATATGAAGTCAAAAATTTTCCTGATTTACTCATAATTAATTTTCCCCCTTTTCTTACCTCTTTTTTTTTTTCCCTACAGAAATAAAATCCAAGTCCACATTTTTATTTACCATTCGTTAAATCCTCTCAATACACATAAAATGGCAAGTATTCTGTAATATTTTCATGTAGTAGCAACCAGTAAAAATTTCAAACCACACATTTCTATTTCTGTATTTCTATTTCTATTTCTATTATTATTATTAAATATATCTGGTTCCTTTCTTATATATTATATATGCACATACATTTTATATGCATACAATCAGATTTGCATTGGCATGTAAAAGTTAAGCGTGGGCAGCATTCCTGTAAGGTTGTCTTCAGAAGAAACACATCTGAAAATGGATTCAGAAAGGCAGCTGTAAAACAAACATTTAGGAAGTATCCTTCCTTCAAAGCATGTCAAGATGTTTTGGAGACTTATAAATACAGAAACTGAGACATGTAGCGCTCTCCGTGGAACAGAAGGAATATTCAGTCAGTGCGTTCACCACAGTGAATTCAGTATGTTTCACCACAACCAATCTGTACCAAAAATTTAGTGCCTACGTAAGCAATATTTCAATAAAACTACATAGACACTCCAACACCTCTATAGAGTAAACAACAATCTAGCATATTATGGCCTGACACTACAAACTAATATGTAAAAGAAAAATCAGTCGTGAGTACGGGTGCTGGGGTGCAGGGGGGAAGGCTTTTATACTTAAACACATTCATATATGTCTTCTGAGTACATTTTAATCTTTAGTATGTTGATGAAGAGTTGTGTTGACCCTGACAAGATACAATGCCATAGCTTTAGAAAGTTTGTGTATTTAACGCTTATCTGGAGAATTTATTTTTCTTCTGTTTCTCTTAGCCACTAAAATGCAAAAATGACAGCATATTTACTTTGTTGTCAGGCATTGTATATTATGACCTTTAAATATATTTCTGTTACTATAAATTTGAACCAATAATATGAAAAGTGTCAAATGGAGGAAAGTAACTCCCTGAAACCATCAATTTTTTTTTTTTTTTTAGCAAATCATAGTTATACAAGATGGATAAAAACCAGATCATACCAAAATTGCACATCAAATGCTTACCATACTCAGAGGTTTCTATGTAGAAACATGGCAATTCCATGTAACTTAACAAAAGGCTTGTTTGCTATCCTTTGAATGAAGAGCTTAGTAAAGTGTACTTACTTTGAGCAACTGATTTCAGAGAGAAATACATATTAGATTATAATGCATTTGCTCATTACTGTTACTTGAAGGGATCAACTCTACTATCCCCAGTGCTTACCTGAGAAGGTCTGGCACACAGCTTACTATGTTCAAACAATTGAAAAGTATGCTGAGAAAAGTGTGAGGGACCAGGAAGTCCAATCCCAGTAAAACTCTCTTCCCTTGCTTCTTTAGTCTTCTCAACTTAGGTCTTCTTTGTGCATCCAATTTCCTGTGCATTTTTTTTTTTTTTTACTTGTTGGTAACACGTCAGGTTGGTATCATACCTACCCTAGTTGTTTTCACTTTATTCCCAGAGGAACAGCTCCATCCCTTACGATCTGGAAGAACTTTACATTCCTCCCCTTCAAGACATGGTTGCATGTGGCACCACCACTTCTGCTCCACTATTGAAGCTACAAGAGAAGAACAAACTGTATTTGTATTTTGTTGAAATTGACTTTAAGATGTCATTATATTGCAACATTTCTTTTATTTTCCAGGAAATTAAAACACAATCAACACATGAAAAATATGTTGATTGACAGCTAGTCTGTGATTCTCAGCCACATCAGAACCTTCATAAGAAATGAGGTTTCCAATTTGCAAAATGTGCAATTTGCTTCAAAGTCTATCTCTTCACAGAATTTCTTTACAACCTCATTTTTATCTTGTTCATCCAGATTTCAAAGTTTTAAGTAGAATTTCTTCTTTTGCTTCATCTATAATATAGCCTAGCATAGCTTGATTAAATGTATTCCCCAATGATGACATATTTACAGCTTCTCTGGCCCAACAACATATCAGCATTAAAGAGATCATGTAAAGGGTGAATCCTGCCACTCTTTCAGAGAAAGAAATGTGAAAAATCAGCTAGTATTTTCCCAAATTAAACATAGGAGCCTACACTTGAATTGTTAACTAAGACACTAATATTGCACTCTGAATAAGAAAAATAGTGTAGGTTTAAAAAGATTAAAAAACAAACAGAGCTGTATTTTGTTTGCTTGCTTGTTTCTTTCCAGTCAGACAAATGTATAAATTAGATGTAAGACTGCAGCACATGAAAACTGCATGTTTTGTAGGTTTTGCATAAATACTTTTAATTAAGAGAATTTCATACAACTCCATGAGTCCTCTTTTAGTTGAATCATAGCTAGCCTCTCAAGAGACCTCTTTCCCTGGCATCTAATAATTTTGTTTAGCATTTCCACAGAGCAATAGCACATAATCAGTGTTTCTGTGCTCCTCCCATTCACCTTGGACACCCCCTTCAAAATGAGGAAGATTTCCTACTCTTATTTTAAATAGTTAACTGTAATGGATTGAGTCACATTAATGACCTCTAAGCTAGTAAAAACTCTTAGGAACACAAAGAAAGGAATTAATAGAAGGAGTCGCACCATCAACGCAAGAAGGAGCTGCCCGGGTGGTACCTGCTACCTGCCCAGGGAAGCAGGAACACTTCACTGTCTGTGATCTTTCTTCTATCTTATTCTTATTGCAGCATCTGTGAAGTGCCACCACTTCACAGGTCCCAGTTTTAACATGGTGAGCTGTGAAAATAAGAAGATGAACAATTTGATAACTTTGAGAAGTAACATCATATTTGTTTGTTTGTTTGTTTGTTTTTTATAAAAATGCATTAAACTTGGCTCTGTAAGGCAATCTGCCACACAGGAAATGAGAATTGCAATGGTATGAGCACTAGAATGGAGAGTTGATCTATTTTTCAAATGTAGTATAACTATCTCAGGCAGAAAACACTGACTAAAGAAGAACAGTTAATCAAGGCTGCGTATGGGCCTGTTCCAGTGAAGCAGGAAGCAGAAACATAAAATTAACCTAGGAACTACATTAATTTCTGGATTCCCATAAACAGCTGTGTACCTCTACCAATATCTTTTTTTTTTTTTTTTCCCTATGGGAGAAACATTGAAATTAAAGTTTATTAATGCTAAAATACCCCTACATGCATATGTTTCAACAACCCATGTCTCCAGACTCTATGCCCAGAGGACACTTTGACATGGTATTCCAAAACCTTCCTACAAACAGACAGAGAATAACTTGCAGGATACAGGGAAAATCCTCAAAGAAAATCCAGAAATAAAATCTACTAAGGAATCACACTTTACATTCTGCTTGGCACTACAAAGTTTGGGACCATGGGGAACCAAACAGGAAAATCTTCATTATTCCATATCTGTACCTATCACTCCCACTCATGCTGCTCTGATTATCAGAATCATACTGCTGGAGTTCAGTGAAAGGACCAATTTGGTAAGAGGAGAACTACCAAAGTACCCTTTCTGGTTCAGCAACCAGTTACCAAAGGATCTGGAGTCTGGAAAAGTCTTTAACTGAACTTTCAGTGGTTGCTTATACAAGACCAGATATTCCTGAGGATAGTTCATCACCATCAGAAGAAAGAGAGAAAAAAACCTGAACTTTAGCTGATATTGACTTGCAATCTTGTATGGGCAGGAATACTAATTATGTGAAGTGGTATGAGTCTCTTAGTTCTGCTGCTATTTATCTTTTTGTGTGCTTTATGTAAAGCCTGTGTACTGAATGCTTCAGCTACCTTTGAAATCCCTAATGTCAAACAATAACCAAGAGCTTCTACAAGGAGAAAGCCCTAACAACAGGAGCCCAACGCTCATGTCTGGATTCCCTCTGTTGTTATTTCACAGTGTCAACTCCTCAAAAGCCTGAGGAAGGAGCAAAACTTGATGTGGGCTATGGATTCCATGAGTTTCCTAGAGGCAAAAGCCACAGATAGAAACTGATAGAAATTAGACTCTGGGTCTTCAATAAGAAAACATAAACTGCTAAACATTACATTGGGGAATTTTTCAGTATAATAAATTCCAGTGAACACTCCGTAGTCTTTGTCATCACTCAATGTATTGCACTATGTCAGGTTTGATTATACTCCACCACATCATGCTGTGCTACAGCTGAAATGCTATAACACAATGCAAGCAATTAACCCATGATCCACCATATTTTGATATGCTGAAATGTTACATTTAAATCAAAAATCTCAGAGGAAAAAAAATCTCTTTATGCACAAACACTGATTTTCTTCACCGTCTAACTGTAATTTTTCATTAAATAGAGGATGAGGAAAGCAATTCATACTATTTGCCTGAACTTTGCAATCTCTGTTATTTTATACCTTTGATGACATTAAGCAAATATTTTTTCAGCTACTAGTGCAGGCTGCCCCAAAAATTACTTTTAATTCTTTTCCAAACAATCCCATTGGTATACATGCCAATAAAGCAATTTAAATAAATATATTCATTTTTTTTAAATAAAAAACTTGAAAAGTTATTTACTTGTGAATAAAAAAAAAAATATTCTAGGATATATTAGGTATGTATAATATATAGTAGAGCAAACATATCCTGCTTTTGCAGGTTCACATTAACTTTAATTTTGATAGGCAATTACATACCTTATACCCACTCATCTTAACACAAATTCACTAAATTGTATTTTATGAAAGATACATAAAAAACCCTAGACACTGAATTTACAAAATAAAGTCAATTTAGTGGTAGGATGAGAACTTCAAACCACTTACTTTTTTACTATATTCATTTTAATTTGTATTCTGTATATAATTTATCCTGAAATTGTGTCCTCACTCTCTAACCATATAACTTTACACTGCTTTACTGTGTCTACAGAAATGCCATAATATAACTGCTAAGGGAAAACAAAATACAATATACAGCAGTAGCCATCAGAAATGGAAGCCAGTTAAAAGTTAAAATTCTGTGAGGGAAATTTTCACACTGAAACAAAAATTTTGAAAGCCTCCATTGTAGTAATTAGGAGAAAATAAGGCATTGTAAGACTTTTACAGAAAAAGAGTGCCATGAAATGAAACAATCATATTCATGTGCAATACAGAAAAGCATTTCCAAGGTGAAAATAGATATGAAAAATGGAAAAATAAGCATATACTATCTCTAGTATTTGGGGAATCTTTTTATTTTTGGGGAATAAAGATGCTTTGAAATTTTCTGGGTATAAAACAAAAACATCCTAGAAAAATATATAAATATATTTCAAACATTGATATATCTAGGTTAACTATCCTCTACTCTCTATTTGACATCTAGAAAATGCCATTAAAATTCCTTGAGAAGAAATGTAGGGATCTCAGGTCCTTATGCTATCAAATAATTAAGTTCCAGTGCAGCAAGTACTGCATCTGTCACATTTGTGTGAGATTAAAACTTCTATGCAGTAGATTAAGGATTCCCCACTATCTAAAACAAATTAACCTCATTAAGCTGCAGGATCATTCCACAAAAGGAGGATAGTACTTTGAGAGATTCACATTTTGATATTGTTTCTTTCCCCCTAGCACAGAATCCAAAGTAGGCTACTTGCAGAAATTGTTTGAGGAACAGAAAGTCATTTCTGTAATCCTACAGAAAATAGTTATTCAAAACCACTGCAAACAGTATTTCATTCACTGCTAATGCAAGTAGTCTCTCCTGCAATCTGCGTAGAGAGGGACTGAAGAAAGAGACTCAGAGATCTCTATGTGTACAGATTGCAAAGTTGTCCTGATGATTGTACATAACATAATATACATATAAGTTATGTTAAAGACACTGGCACAACTGGGTGATACTGTTAAATCCATCTAATGACTAAGAGCTACTGGAAGCAAAAGATCCCTTGTCTCCTGCCCAGGACTCCTTCATCCCTTGCTTACATGAACACTGTCATTTTATAGTGACAACGGTAAACCAAGTATTAGGACTGGAAGAAAATTTCCAGGATTTTTTTCCTTTTTCAGGATTAGTTCTCTACCAGTTTAGCTCTTACAACTGGGTACAGAGATCAGTGAGAAGCATTTTCAGCCAAAGGGAAGAGGAAGGAGCTGGCAGCCACAGATACCTGATTAACTTCTGCAGAAACCAGTTGCTATATCAGCTTGCAAGAGCTGCAGCTTTGTATTCTTACATTAAATAGATGTATCTTATTTTATTCTACTTCAGACAATTTTTCTGAGGTCACAGAGACTATTTTAAATCTTCAAAACTTTGTTTGAGTCTATGCTATAGTTGCAAAAAGAAGCATCAACAATAAATAGAAGAATGGAAATTACACTTCACCACAAATCTCAGCATTGCATCTAATATTTTATACACTTTAGACTTTTTACATCTTGGGTATGATCAGGAAGATGTCCCATATGAAATACTACAGTGACCCAGTCTTTCGAAGTAGGTAAATATGCATTTTTTTATTCATATAAAATATATCCACATTAATGATTATGATGGAATTACTCTTTTAAATAATCATTTGCAAGGAAAAATAGACAGTATTTCAGGACATTGTCAACTTACTTCATCCATTTCCCTAAGTGATTAGTCACTATTATGTATCACAATATTCAAATAAATGTGTTATTTGGTGTTATTGATAAAATAAATATAATTAGTTGTTATAACATATCATTTTTCCAGAATGGGCTGTAGATCCTTGCCATACCCTTAAATGACCAGGGGAAAAAAAAAATAAAAAATTAAAAAAAAAAAAGAGGGTTTTCTTTTTCACATCATTTATTTGCTTTGTTCATACTGATTGACAAGGAAAACAAATGTAGGTTATTTTTCTGCTACACTTCAGCAATTTCAGTATGTCATATCCGTCTCAGTGTGTCACTGTAAAGAGGAAGGATACAAACGAACTTGCAAAATCTCTCTCACACACACAAAACACACACTCCCACACAATGTCATTGCATTTTTTCTATATTTTAATAAGTGATAGTAGCTGTCATTTCTAAGCAATCAAAATCTTATATAACTACAGCCAAGGATTTCTGCCTAAACTTTCTCTGTAAATGTCAGATTAAGATATATGAAAAAAATACACTATCTAATTTCTTCATTCAATTGATTTTAATATTCTTCATTATTTTCTATGATATCCACGTAACAGCTGTTAGAGGATAAACTTGAACATAGTTTATTTCTACTCTACCAGCAATGGTTCTGATATTACTGCAGTTATGTGATGCGAGGACACAAACAACATGAAGTGTGCTTTTTGTGTGTGTGGAGTTGTGCTTTTTGCTACCAATGAAATCTTTGATTTGACCAGTCATTAGTGCTGTTGGGAAAAAAAGCAGCCAAGATTTTGGGAACACAAGCTTCTGTTTGCTTTTGTGAACCCAAAACAAAGCACAACTCCATTTCAGCACATGGGCCAAAGGAAGAACTGGCAGCACAGGCACTGAAAAGAGATGCTTAATTCCCAAAGCAGCACTGATAAATATATAACAACAGCAACCTTAATGAATGTTACCTTTAAAGACCAAATTCAAAACCATTTGAACTCCATGTTTTTGGTTTGATAGGTATGATTTATGGATCAGAATGTCAATGACAGAGTAATTTTTTTTTTTCAATAGAGGTGAAATTGAGCTATTTATTCTGATGATTGAATATGCAGCAACTCTTACAGTAATTGAGCAAATGATGATATATAACCTAGATATGTGAAAACTATGGTGAATTAAAATTATTAAATAAATTAAAAACAAAGATAATTGTATCCACAAGGGATTTTTAAAATTTTATTTTGTACATTTTTTAAAATAGTTTGAAAAATTATATTTTTTAAATTGGGAAAATTATCAAAAACAAAGGTGATTTAATTTTTAAAAATTTATTTGGTGTTCTTTCTAGTTTGGTGTTTTGGGGGGTTTTTTTGTTTGTTTTTGGTTTGTTTTTTTTTTTCTGATTGGCCAGTGAACTGAAAAATCAATTACAGACACAGCAGTAATCCCTGTGTCCTCAGTAGTGACAATGAGGCATGACACAGTTGTGGTGCTTCTCAGGAAAGGCACTCATGTTGCTTTATTTTCAGATGACACATGGGGTTGTACTATAGTAACAGCAGGAAAAAATTGCTAATTTTGTGCCATCCTACTCTACACTATCACAGAATCACAGAATGGGTAATGTTGGAAAGGACCACAGTGGGGTTCTGTACTTTTGACAACCTCCCTTCAGACACTTACATACATTGTATATATATACAAGCTGTCAGGAGCCAGCCCTGTTTCCTTGTGACCAAGAGGGTCAGTGATATCCTGGGGTGCATTGCCAGGTCAAGGGAGGTGATCCTGCCCCTCTACTCCACCCCAGTAAGGCACATCTGCAGTGCTGTGTCCAGTTTTGGGCTCCTTAGTGCAAGAGCTCCTGAAGTGGGTCATACAAACGTGATTAAGGGACTGGAGCATCTCTCTTACAAGGAAAAGCTGTAGCAGCTGGGGCTTTTCAGCCTTGAGAAGAGGCAACAGAGAGGCAACACTCATCAGTGTACATATTATATGTTCCCACAAAATTTTTTCTGAAAACCCTACAAACACACCTTATTGACAGATCCTATTTACTGCATTCATGTGTCCATACTTTGTACCTCAGCTACAGTTATTAAAATCACTTGTTCACTTTGGGTGCTGAAAATCCCAGATAGAATATGCTCTACTTATGCCAGTGAAGAATCAATTTAGGTTAAAAGTACAGCATTTTTTTTTCATTTCTCTTTTACTCTGACATCACTTGCATCTTGGGACAGGTTCTCAGGTGAATTGCTAAAAAAATCATAGCTGATAGCTTGGGATATTTTGCAGTGCCACAGGCAACACACACACAGAAAATAGTGCTAACTGCAGCTCCTCCCAGGCTTCTTGAATTCAACAGATGTTTTCTCTCCTGAGAGGACCATTTTAAAATAACAAGACTCATTCTTAGTAATTGTTTATTCTGCAGATGCTGGCCCAGCTACTCTCCCCCTCAATTAACCCAATTAGTCCACTTGGGTGAAAGATGATGAGCAGAGTTCATACGACAACTCTATGCACACAGCATCTCTGGTAGCCTTTAAAACCTGAACTAATGAATGGCTTGCCACAGTCCCATTGCCAAGCATAATCTTCTGCACGGTGCCAAAGAAAAATCCCATCCATCAGTTTGTCTGCCAGCCGTCATTTACAGCCATCTGCATGGGAAGACATTTTCCCTTTTGGAAAAACATCAAGGAAAATCTACAATATAAGCATTCCCCTGAGAAGAGCTCACTAATGAATCTGTGAGATCTAGCCTCAGATATTCCCACAGCAAAATCTAAGCACTGAAATGGACTGCTGAGTTATCTCCACTACAAGAGGAAAAGACTTACTGGAATAAAGCATCAAGCTGGCATAGTCCCAGCTGTTCTCACAAACAAAAACTGCAGATGGAGCACTTCATGTAGGATCTCTTGGACCTGGAGAGCCCGCAGTCATCTCCTGGCCTCACTGAGGCTAATTGTATTCAATCAGTCCTTTGGCAGCAGTGAGTCAGTCTTAACTAAGCTTACCTCCTCTCTCTCTGAAAAGTCAGGGCTTTTTCATGGCAATGGCTTGAAATTGGCAAATGGCAAATTATTGCTTCATACCAAACTTTTAGCCAAAGAAACAGGAACTCAAAACACAATTGATTTTCAGGTAACCTGAAGGATAATTTCCTCTTCCCCATAAGACCCCACTCAGCCTAGAGTGTTGTCCTCTCCAGGTCCAGCTTTTTCTTTTTGAAATTGAGTAATCTCTATGTTCACAAAACCACAAAGCATTCAGAGATGAGACCTCAAGCAGCAATCATTTTGAGGATTTCCAGCTCTTTATATGCCCACTCACTGGAAGAAGAGCAGAAGAAGCTTCTGCATATTATCCCAGTCCTCACCTCAAGCTGAGCTCCCTGATTGCAGCCTGCTTGATGAGTCTTACCCTACTTCCCACTGCAGGTGCCCAGAGAAGAGCTGCTCCACCACAGCCACCCCATTTCCCAGGCAGTGGAGTGGATGAGAGTATGATGACAGCAGCAAAGGCCACATGTTTGCTGATGGGACAGAAATGGAGCCACTTTGCTTTTTGTAGATGCGATACTTCCCACGTTTCTCATCTAGTAACTATGAGTCGATAGAATCCATGAGAAAGTTTGTGTAGAACTGGTAGAAAAACACTCAGGGCAAGGTGCAGTTTATAAATAATACAAGTCAAAAGCCCCAGTATCTCTGAGTTTGTTATCAAACATGTTAAGCAAACGATATATTAAAGTGTGAAGACATTTTGCAAATTACCAGGCTGATGCTTGAGATTACTAATTATATGATTTCACAGAGAAAAAAAGACGAATCCAGCTTTCAGGCACTCAAAAGAACATTTGGCACAAAGACTTTTTATTCTCTCATACTCTCTTTGGGCCCTCTGCCAAATATCTCAACTCAGCAAGAAGCAGTAGCACATGTCTCAGTGCAGCCTTCAGCCTTTGGCAGAGCACAAAAACCCCCACATTTTCTCCTCAGTCTCAGAGTGTCAGAATCCTGTAGTTTATGTAATTATAGGGAATATATTTCCTGTTCCCCTAGATGACTCTCATTATTGATTTTCTTTTCTTTTTAGCTGACCCAAATGGTCACATTGTATAGATGAAAAATTAACATGTTCTCAGGAAAACAAAAACAAACAAACAAACTAAAAGTGTTTCCACTTCCCTGTATTTCTATGACCCTTTGGCAAAACACCTTCACCCTAAGTAGTACCTTAATTAAAATAAATTAAAATATTGTGTGTGTTGAAGTTCTATAGAATGGGATTAGTGCAACAAGGTGGAGAAGTATATTCAGCAGTGCTTTTGAATTGCCTGCTTTCAGCCTTCTCATCCTTATTAAAAAGTATCTCAAGCAGTTAGAGGTGCCTCTATGGAGAGAGCAGCCAAAGTCCAGGGAAAGGGAACCATGATTTCACCAAAGAAAGGTTCAGCTGTGTCCCTGCATTCATTGCAACACACATCTAACTGTTTATGTGTGATCTTTCTTCTACAATTAAGATATTCATTTATTAAGGTCCAGAAACTGCTTTCACAGAATCTTAGAATGGCCTGGGTTGGTAGGGACCTTAATGATCATTTAGTTCCAACATCTCTCCTGTGGACAGAGACACCTTCCACTAGACCAGGTTGCTCAAAGCTCCTCCCAAACCAGCCTTAAACACTTCCAGAAATGGAGTATCCACAGCTTCTCTGGTCAACCTGTTTCAGTGCCTCATCACACTCACATTAAAGAATATTTTCCTAATATCTAATTTGAATCTATTCTCTTTCAGTTTGAAGTTATCCCACTTTGACACTACATCTTCCTGTAAAAAGACTCTCGCCACTCTTCTTGTATTTAAAAGACCTCAGTTACAAGATGGAAAATTCATACTTAAGCATGTCACCAAGAATTTAATTATCAAAGTATTAATGTTTTATTTCCCTTTTCTTTTAAAAAAAACAATTCTTAGCACTCTTTATTCAGCCTATGCTAAGATTTTTCATGCTTTGAAAAGCAACATTCCCCCAAATTTATGTTGAAAATCTAATAAATCCCACCAAATAAAGAGGACAGAAAAAGCCATGACTTCCAAAGCAGCCAAATTTTTCTTTTCCTGAAGGTGAATATGAACATCACTTGTTTAATATCTATATTGAGGGGCTATTAATCTGATGAAACTTGCTATAACAGAAGCAAGTTTTCTGGGATTTTAGTGATGACCAGATATAAACCAGACAGTGAAGTCCAGGTAAAGTTCTGAAAATTCTGCCAATGTAAAGATTCCTATTGTGCAAAAATCTTTCTAAATACTATAATCAGAATACTGAGTCACTCACTATCCCTCTTCTATCCAGAAGGATATTTATGTATAGCTAAGCAATTCCTATTTAAATGAAGACATACCACGAAGTACTGAGAATACCTTTTAAACACTTATATGTGCGTATGTATTAATCACATAAATATGTAATGACTTTTAACATAATAGGTCTAAAAAGCATTTAATTTTTGAAATTCCAACTTTTAAAAGCTCTGCAAGATTTTTGCTTGCTTGCTTGCCTTGACCATTGGCTCATTTCATTTTACAAATAGTTTTAGATGGTGTGTTAAATTATTTTGGTTTGCGGTTTTGTTTTGTTTTTCTTTGCCTTATCTATTTTCATGATTAGATAGAATGTACTAATTTGAAGTTTCTGTTATTCTCTAATGTGCTTTTATAATATATTGCATTCCATTTTGCAGCTCTGCAATGCATTTTTACTTGATCAGGCAATTAAAGCAAATTATCAAATACACTTTGAAATATTCCTCCCACAAACCATAGGCACACATATACACATTCACCTTCCTGACAACAATATAAATTATTTTTCCCCCCATTTTTTCCTTTTTTACACCCTTGCCTTCTAAGACTTCCCCACCATCCTTCAGACTCCTTCATACGAGTTAGGACTATAGGAAACCCCAGTACACACTTCACCATCTAAAAGAAAGACCTTAATTTTAAGTTTCAGCTTGGTTCTTTAGAGCCTCAGGCAAGCTCTTTGAAGTGCCATCAGGAGGGAAACTTAACTCAGGCCTTTAGAAAAAAAACTGCTAACAAAGCACATGTCTAGTACTGTGAAATGCCCTCTTTTGGAGTGATCTCCCCTGCTACAACATTTTCTCTACATTGCTGATTCCATATAAATAGCAAGTCTCTGAGCCATGGGTATGATGAATCAATAAGGATCTAGACAGTCTATGAATTGAAACTGGATGGCCTAGGAAGAGGCTCACTATTCTTCAAGACAGAGGAAAAGAAAGAACATTCCAACAAGCCAAGTAAAAGAGAAGAAACTGCCAGGAGAGCCATTCAGAATAGTGCAATGAATAATATTTTTACCCAAGGATTCCCAGTAGATAATATTTCAGATATGTCTTCTTGCTGAAAAGTACCTTTTAAGATGTTTCTAGTAGATTCCCTGGCATTTGTTTCTAGAGGAACTCTGGTTAGCAGAAGCTGTTGATAGGAATCATACAGACCACCCTCATAGCTACCCAAAGTCAGGAGCTGCAAAAATATCAAAGAACCCACAACTCCAGAAGTGTGCTTTTTAACAACTATCACATAACAAAAGCAGCAGAAGTAATTCATGCCTTTTAAAAAAATCTATTCAAAACAACAATATGGATCAAAAAAATTATTCAGGGACATTTTCAGGCAATGAAGATTTGGTTTCATGTTTGGCATCTTAATCCTGTATCTTTATGGAAGCTCATACATTGCATACAGGGATGTAAGAGGCCACACCAGGCCAGCTCAGGATCCTTTTTCCTTCCACTCCACAAAAACAGCCAGACCACTGCTAGGGACAAGGGACACAAGCTGGGCTAGACCACTTCTGGGACACAAGTACAGAACACAGGAGAGCTTGCTGGGCAGCTCTCAGACATGAGTTTTCTGGGACTGTACACCTGGAGCAAAATAAAAGCTAATTATTAGTAAACTAATCTTCTATTACCCCAGAGAAGTCAGGCCTCCTGCATTGAGTATGAGACCCACAGACCAGCCAAGCAACTCTGCCTCCTGCCATGGAGCAGAGAGAAGCCTGTGGTATTGTGCTGCTCAAGACAAGTTTCCAAGCAGGTCCAGCTCCCACAGTTCCTGCTCAGACACATTACCCAACACCCAGATCCATCATTCTCCCACAAGAGCCAAAGCAATCCTTCTTCAGGTGCTAGGAATGAGGCATTGTCTAAGATTTTATGTCACTGCCACAGACTGGTCATGGCAAAGGGACAGTCCAAAGAGGCATCCACAGTATTCACATCTTTTTCAACCATTGTGAAAGTAAAAGGGGGAAAAGGAGAATGGTTGGCTCTCTGGGAGATATGGAATCTAAAAGAAAAGAAATTAATGCTTGAATTTTAATTCAATACTTGCCAATAAGAGCTTGCAGAGAAGACAAATAGGCAAATTATCTACTACACAAAAAATCTGCTGCTGGCTGCATCCATTTTTATGACTGCATATTCTTTGATTTTTTTTGCTACTTTAATGTAGGGTTTTCCTCACAGAGGTCAAAACTAGAACCTCAAAACCACAGACATCGCATTCCACTGAAATGTGTTTTTTAGTTAAATAACTAAGATTGGGTAGCAGTTGTTATCTGTGGGCTATTTTGACTCTTTCATAGTCCCAAGTGCAAAGCTGAACGCCCCATACAATACATTGTAGTGCAGTGTATTTGTCTGCTAGTGTCTAAAAATGTTTCAAAAATGACAGTAGACTATTTATAAATATCCATAGGGCTGTGCCTCTTCCCAAGGTTAGATGAAATTGTAATGAGGAAACAACTGACTACCCACAATTCCTTACAAATATCTACACTGCCTCGCAACAAAATATTTTTACTGCTTTAGTTCTAAAATGCACATCAGAAAAAATACATGAGTGTTAAATAACTGTCCAGGTCCACAGCACTGATTTGCTGTGAAGGGAGCCAAGTGTAATCTTCTTTAGCCTGTGGAAGACTGTCACAAAACCTGAAAAAAAAATTGCGTTCCCCTTCAATTCACCACCTTAAAAGCTGAACAGCAATGTGATAGATACACCAGAGAATTTGACAAAATGCTGCTCCTGAGACACCTTGTGTGATCACATACACAAATCTAGCAGGAGTTTTACCTTTACAGGTCTCACAAGTCAGGGAATTCTTCAGATTAATCCTAGCAGATATCCTTCAGGTGCATCTATAGTTAGCAGATCATTGTAAAACAAAACAAAAAAATATGAGGAAATCAGAAACTGATGATTCAGCCAGCATTTCCCAACTTCAATGGGACAGCCTTCTTTAATACCTAATTCATTACGTGGAAGTGGTGCTGTGTCTAGGAATTCTATGTGTGACTGGGCACCTGTAATTCTTATAATTTCTAAGGAACCACACCCGCAATAAAAAAGTGAACATGGGTACTGTGAATCTTCTTTTATTTCACACACAATCACTCTGATATTTGTTTTGGTCTTCACTTGGTTTTTTACTTTAATGAATGTGCTGCATAGCACCAACATAATCCGATCATTTCTGATATTCTGTCTCATCTCTCCAAAAGAGTCACATGTTCATGCACCTTGCCTTTCTCATACAGTTGTTTCTAGAGTCTAGCAACATATGTATTATTATTACATTCATATATTTTCATCTGATAGAACAGAAACCAAATTTCAGCAGTTCATGCATAGTTCAGAGCCTCAAAAGCAGTGAACAGCAGTGTCCAAACTTGCAAACTGGAAAGATTTGCTGGAATTTTGTCCCTGTTTTTTTTAAGTACTATGCATATGCATACCAACATAAACACATACACAATCAAGAACCTACAAGTGTCTCCAGGTAGAAGTATCCAATGTTTTAACATGGCAATGCATCTTGACATTTTAATTCACTTTCTGAATCTTTATAGCACCATTTGATTATTATTTGCTATTTTACATAACATCAGTATATTATTATTACAACATTGAGAGTGGGGTTGCAACTGTTCTCCACAAAACCAAAGACACATCACCATACACTGGATGTGTACAGGGCCTCATCTAAACTGGACATCCCTGTATAGTCAAGGCTGCTAGAGGAAGAAGCACCTCCAGAAGATATTACCCAAATTTCAAGTGTGCAAGATTAGATCCCTCCTTGAGGGAAACAGCTACATCAGGAAAGATATTACTTGATCGCTGGTTAGTCATTTCATCTGTGAAACCGCCCTCATTGGAATCTAACATTGTTACAATACTGAAAGAGGCCTAATAGAGACCAGTGCTCTGTAATGACCCTGTCTGCTCTTAGAATAATAAAATATATGTGAAACTAAACCAAGCTAAAATATATCCACTGATTTACTGTCTTCTCTGAAGTTGGGTTTTAATATCCATGACATTTCCTAGGACCCAGCAGAGGAGTCACATGCAGGTCCAAACAGAATACTTGAGTCAGAGGAAGAAACACACTCCCCTAGTTTTTATTCCAGGAGCTTTTAAAACTTTACTAGTTATGGTAGTAGTATATCAAGAATCATTTTCAAAGTTCTCTTTAAACAGAAAAGTTTCTCCTTCAAAAAAAAAAAAAAAAAAAAATTAAAAAAAAAATTGAAAAAAAAAAAAAGAGAGAGAGAGAGAGAGAGAGAGAGAGAGAGAGAGAGAGAAACTTAAAGGTCTCAGGCATCCAGGATTTAAAATAGATCACTAATTTCTTTCTTCATTGTATTAATAAAGGGAAATGAAAACACACAAAATCTGGAGCTTTTAAATCCCACTCTATAGCTGTAAATAACATTTCTGCATTTTTCTCCTGGTTTTTCGAAGAAAAAAATATAATTTTCCCATCTATCTTCTCTTCAATTATTCATAATTGCTATGCATAGACCTAGGAAACTTTTCCATAAAATAAAGCAAAAACTAAATGCCAAAAAATCATAAAAACTTCATTAAAAACTATTGAAATTGCAACCCCCCAAATGATTATTGTTATAAAAATTTGAGTGATATTTTATAGTTTAACATCCCTCTCTTACAATGACTCTATTAGGATAAGCTATAATTTGGCATTTTCCTACATTTTTAGTGTGGTCATAATGTTGCTTAAGTGTAGACTGTTGTATTCCTTGCACCCATGAGAAAAATAAATTAGTTTATAATCACTCCTACAGACCTGTTCTAGCAATAGATCTCTAGGAGAACTTTTCTGACAAACAAAAATAGTCTGATTAGTGGGACCTTTTTTTCCCCCATACAGCATTATTTAGTATGACAGTTTTAAAAGGGAGCTCTTCACAGGATTTATTGCATATCTAGGTTAAAAATCTTCAGTAGGCTAATTCCTAGTTGAAAATAGAAACAAGATGTAGAGTTGAGAAATATATTTCCTTCATTATTTTTAAAAATACTTTCAATAATTCCTGTCAATAGTGTCCTATTGTCCAAACAGACTAGCATTGTTTATTTCAGAAAGATGAAAAAATAATGAGGCTAAAACATTGCCAGTGATGAAATAAACCACATGTACTGCAAAAATAAGAGTATGATTTCTAATGTCATTCAGAGTGTTTTAATTTTGTTTGCTCTCACTTTCAAAAAAAAAATACCAAAAGCTTTAGTTCCAAAGGCCTTTAACACAAACAAAAATTGCTTATATCCTATCAATGGAAGTCTTAGTCCAAACTAATTAAAATATTTTTGTGCTTTAGCTGCCTGATTCTGAACATTTTGAATACTTTTTTAACTAAGAAACAGCTTTTCTAGAGTATGGCATTTGTATAGGCAACAATATGCAGTGCTCCTTTTAATTTGCTTTTTTGAATTTTGTTTAAAACAAAATTTAAAATTACAAAAGTGTAAAAAAATCTTTCCTTTCTCTAGCACTTGGATAAAAGTACTGAACAGTTTCTTTTATTGCAGACTTGTGAAGTAGAATATACCTAACCCCCCTCTGGTGGCTATTCTCCTTTCTTCAGTCATGCTGTTTTCTGGAGAAAACTCAGGAAAACCTAATGACAGTGATGTTGTGACAGAAGAAGGGTGGAAAGCATGTCCTGTCCTTAAATCTCTTCACAGAATTGCATCTTGCAATTTACGGGGCAAAAACTGAAAAGTCATTAAAGTTATGAGATAAGAGCACCGAGCCCTGTGTAATTGGGGTTCCTCCTAATTCCCTACTTTTTAGCTGTTTGGATCTGATTCCATCTCCTTCCCTAATATTAGGCAGAAGCCTGAGTGCACTTCATTCCTGCAATCCCCAGAGAGACATTTCCAGGACTGGTGATATCTAAACTATACTATGAACAGGAGCAACCTAAGGAGGATGAAAGGTTAATTCTTTTCTCAGCTGTTTCCAGGGCACAACCTCTGCAGGATGCCCTTTATCTTTTGCAACACACCTTTCTAACATACAACATTGTCTTATAATGAAGAAGAAAATATAGACCACTTACTTTTCATAATTGAGATTTTCTGGATTTTCACAGGTTTTTAAAACATGAATATACACATAGTCAGCAGCATTTTAATTCTCCTAAGACAATTTTAACCAAAACTAGCAGCAAAATAGGAGATTTACACAGCTTTCATATACACAGTGTGCAGCAGTGTAATAAGACGGCACAAAATTACTCTTTCTCCTTCCTTATTTAAACTTTTATCTTCTCTCAGATATAGCAATTTTTGCTCTTAATATCTCTGGCAGATGTTCTGGGGTGAATGAGGCAATTAAGAATCCAAAATTCCCATTTCTTCCAGATGCTTCTTTTCTCAGTATTCACTCACTGGATATATATTTACTTTCCACTCTGTGGTGTGAAGCAGTTAGCACACCTTCTGGGTTTCATTTCACAAAATTTCCACAGTTAATCTGACACATGCCAATGCATCTTAGATGAAAGTTTAGCACCAGTTTTTGGTTTGTGGTTTTTTTTTGGTTTTTTTTTTTTTTCTATCAGTAGCATATTTACATAACAGAACAAAACTGAAAAAAAGTTTTTTAAAAGTACTTCACTTAATAAATACTTTCATCCTGTTTTTCACTGGTACAATACATTCTGCTATCTGCCTGATTTTTAAAACTAAACTTTGGTTTTCCTCAGTTCTTTCATCTCACTGAAGGAATCTAATGATGACTTTGGTCTTTCCTCTTATAAGTTCTATTGACTGAGATTGACCTATAGAGGCTGAAGTGGTTCATCCTTGCTCCCCACTCATCAGACACATACATGGCCTTGGCTTCAAAACCTGGATCCAGAACAATTCTGACCTTCTCAGTAATTCAGACAGCTCTCCCCTCATACACAGCTCTAGAGCATAGACTCAGCTCAAGCAATTCTAACAACTTGCACTGAAAAATACACTGGCACAATGCACCCAACGCTTGTGTTGCTCTTAACAGAATAGTTTTATTGTGTATATTCTTTCTGCAGCTCTGCATTCACCCAGAATAACCCACAAATTCAGGTTTATACTTCGGTCATTCAAGGGCACTTGATATTGAAGCCAGAAGTATTTTGCAAAAAGAATTCTAAGTCTACTGCATTTACTTGAGAACAATTTGAGTACAAGAGTTGTACAAATCTATAGGGAAAAAAGAACAAGCCAGACTTGGCAGCTCCTGCCTCAGCCTCCTCATCATTACAGACAGAATTCTTGCTCAGCCTGGTAAAAGAGAGTTGCACAAGGCAGACTGCTCTTTTATGATTTTCCTGATTTCTGTCATCTGTACCCCCAAGCCAGCCCCCATCCTTCAGTAAGTATGCCGTGGCTTTGCTCCCTTCTAAGTACAGAAGTGGTTTTTTCCTGGCCACAGTTAAACGGTACTTTCACACTCCCAAAGGGAAGGTCAGAATCTCACTACTACTTCTTTGCAAATTTAACAGTTCTTCCAGGCTTCCTCTGCACACACACAAATATCTTAAAGGCTGGTGCCAAGACGATGGGGCCATACTGTTCATTGGTGCCCAGTGACAAGACAAGGGGCAACAAACAGAAATTGAAACAGGTAATTCCATCTGAATGTGATGAAAAACTGCTTTTCTGTGAGAGTGTGTGAGAGATTGAAATGTTACAGTTAATGGATCAAACATTTTTATGAAGTATTTTTTATGCAATATGGCAAAACCATACAAAGAACTTCCAACCACTGAACCCCACCCCTCCCTGAATACCCCTCCTGACTGGAACTTTGGACTGTGAGTTAAGCTGCATATAGGAACTTGAGATAAGATAAAGGCGACATTATATTCAATTATCCCACTTCTAGGGAGAATTATACAAGGCTGAGGGAGAAGAATGTATCCACAAGGAAACCAAACCCAGCAGCCATGCTGAAAATCATCTCGGCCTAGGTTCATGGTGGGGGAGGCCACAATCCACAGACCCATCTGCTAAAGCCAGGTTTGCACACGCTCTCCCTCAATCAGGGGGAGGAGAAAAGTTTTGGTTGGGTGGAGTAACCTCTGGTCAGAGGCGGTGAACATCCATCCTCCCTCACACAAACTGGCTCAGCTGTAAAACCTCCCCACCTTGCAAAGGCCACATCCACAGGACATTCATGTGAGGGACAGCTGAGGGGCTGCCATCCTCCATCAAAGTCTCCCAAAGCTCCCCCCAGGCTCAGTGTGAGGCTCTGCACCAGGGCACTGTGCATGATCCAAGTGGCACAACAGATCCAGAGCCTGGTGCAAGAGATAGCATCAAACTTGTCTCCCCCAGGGGAGGCACCTGGGGCTTCCCACCTCACCTGAATGTATTAATCCACTGAATTCTGTTTTATGGGACCCTCACCACTAAGAAGACCAGAAGACCTGAAGAGGATCAATGGAACACCATCATATACCATGGAGTGGTGACATTTTCTACTTAAATCTGTCCTCCTGTCACTATTTTTCTCTCTCAACCCCCCCACCCCCCTCCTTTTACTATTTCTTTCTATTTCTCTGTCTCTACCTCATATTTACTGTTAAATAAAATCCATATTATTGAGCTCAATGTATGGTCTCATTTGCACCTTACCTCAGGCAGAAGCATCTCTCTAAAAATTTTTATTTCAGTCAGATCATAACAGGGTAACAGACCATTGGAACTGGCTGTGCAGAGAGGCTGTGGAGCCTCATTCTCCAGAAATATTCAGGACCTGCCCAGACATGATCCTGTGTAACCTGCTCCAGGTTAACCTAGATGATCTCCAGAGCTACCTTTGCACACCAACAATTCTCTGATTCTGTGTATTTTAGCTCAACAAGGAGAAATGGAACAAATATAAAATCCAGGTTTAACAGCTAAACCTTTTTTAACGCAACAGAATGACATTTGCAGGCTGATATACTGATATAAATAAATCAGTCACAGATCAGATTCCACTGGCTTCTGAACTTCAAAATGAGACTCTATTTGAAAATTAGAAATAAAATAAGACCTTTAGAATTTTATTCAAACATTATGACCCTAATACAGGAGAAGGCCGATAAAAGAACAACGTCCAAACTGAGTCCTCCTGCTGTGACTTTCCAAAAGTTCCAGAAACTTTGCAATAGGTTGTAAATTATCTGATATAGAAATTCATGGAAGTATTCACACTTAAAACTTGAGTTCTCACTTTTTGAAAGGAATGAGCTCTGAAGGGTGTTTCAGAGAACCTAGAAGAGATGCCTAAAACTAGATGTTGTGGAAAATTCCCTGAGTTTACAGTTATTTTTGAAAATCAACACTATTTTGTTAAACTCTCATAAATAAATTATAAGCACTTAAAACCACTAAAATGGTCAACAGAAGCTATTTCAGCAGTGATGACCTTGCATTTTCCTCTTTCATCTAAGTCACTCAAAACTCTTACACACACATACATATAGACATTGTCTTCTAAAATTATTACAAATTTTAAAAATTTGCATTGAGTCTCTTATGGCTGGACTCTCAACCTCAAAGGCCTTTCCCCACCTAAATAATTCCATCATTTTATAATTCTAATTCTCAATTGCAGAGGAAGAATGCCCTAGTGAGCCTTAAAACAGTAAATTCCCTCAGCCCTCCAATGAAGACAACTCAGTTTTTCATTCAGAAAGAAACTTTATAAACCACAAACTAAACCAAAGAAATTTTTCTATGGATACTTCTCAGAACAGCTGACTGCTTCTGAATATTTCCTTGGCACCTGTATGACTAAAGAACAGCTGTTCTAAAATATGACATTGTACAAGCAATTACTAACACTGTTGTAGAGTAAATTCAGTGAAGAGTGTCAAGAGAGAAGGGCATAGTCTTTATACATCATGAGCAGAAAATTAATACAGATGAAAATTAGATTAGCATATGCCCTGAATGTTATAGAAATAATCTCTACATGGCATGTGCATTTTCAGGCACATACCATACGAGTATGTGAAATCCTTTGAGTTGGATTATAGGGTATGCAGTAGATACCAGCACATATATGGGACAGTCATTTTTGATTGTAGAAAATGTGTAATGGAAAGTCTAAGGAACAATGCAAAGAAATTAATGCTGGCACTACAGTATATGTCCTCCATACAGGAAAGCAGATATTGACTTTGAAGATAGAAATGGTCCTAATCCTGCCATTACATTTTGGTGTAAGGGATGATAAAGATTATCTAGTTCCACACAGATACTGTTAAGGATCAAACTATAATTATAACATGACATAGACTCATTATATTTTACTTATAAAAATGATATGATCTTAAAATTTTATATTTTGATAAAATATAATGTAAAGAAAACTGTAAACTATTCAGATTTTCTTTTCAATCATATTCTTGTTCGATAATCCCAGACATATTTCTCCAAGGAAAAAAGACACAAAAAACCAAACTTGTTATACTAGTGGAGAAAAATCTGCTTGGTTTCTCCACCATGGAAAGCTGATTTCAGGGTCTTGGAGAGAAATTTATCATGACCATCCTATGTATCTCAAGATGATCCAAGCATTGGCTCCAAAGCCATCAGAAGACCCAAACACAGACTATTTTGCATTTCAAATTCCAAGGCTGGAAACTTCAACCATAAGGTGCATGCAGATCTTTCCAGCACATACAGACTCACCTTCTCAGAGTCACCCTGTAGCTCCTGTTACCAGCATTAAGTATTCATAAAGAGACAAAAAATGATGCTTCCTCAAAAGGTTTACTTGTGTACACTCATCTGATATTTACCTTTAAAATTTTGTGGCAATTGCCTTGTTTACAACTTCTATATTACTTATCTGTACTGGAAGGATCCTTTTTAAAGACAGTGTATCCAGTACACTAAATGAGTAAAAATGTTTTCAGAAAGAGGGAAGGTTCTGGAGGGTGGGCACGGGCAACTGCAGCAATGCCATTAGCTTGCTGTGACATACATCCTGCTCCATGATGTATGATAGGAGTCTTCAGGTCACTAAAGAGTCCTTCTCTTCCTTCCTGATCACAGTTACATCTAACATTCATTTTTTTTCCTGTTCAACTCCAAGGAGAAGTTTGCTTAGGAGATTCTCTAAGACATGATATACATTTAGGCAAATGAAAAATTCAGAATATAACTGCAAGCCCAGAAAATATTATTTTAAATATGGAAATGCTAACAAAAATATATATTACTTTATGCTACATTAATTGGACACTTAAAAAGTTAACAGAAAATGAAAAATTCTGATCAACAGATCCAAGAGTTACTACGTAAAAATTGATTTCATACTATGTTTATGATTTTAGTAAAGACTGTGGCATGCAAATTATAATCACTTTGTTTTCCTAGTCATAAGAATAAAGAAATCTAGCAGAATGCATTACTCAGTACACATAATAACTCTACTGGAGGAATTTGAAACCAAGAATATAAAACTGGGAAAGTGGGTCTGATTCCAGTATTAGGGAAATGACAACATTCTCTCATGACAGGAACAAGTAACAGAAGAATAAGCATACTATCAGTGGTTTTTTTCAGTCCTAAGCTCTTACAATATTTTCCTAACACAGAAGTACAGAAAAGCTTAATCTTCTGAAACATAAACTGGCTAAAGAAAGAGTTTATTGGTAGGATAGTTATTTAAAGGAAGATAGCATTACTACAAATAAAAATATTAAAAAGTTTGGAATTTGAAACTGTAAAATCAACTCTATAACTTTTACAAGAATATAACATTTTTGCAATAATCTTCTTTCATCCACAATATAAAAATCTGAATGCATTTAAGAAAGTTACCCTGGTTCCTTTCTTGTGAAAAATTAATAAAAATTTGGCATATGGATTACAAGACCAGGACCAAAAATCAAACTTATCCTTTTACTTTTCTTGGAAAAACCTCAAGAAGCCATAATACTTGCCAAATATAAATAGAAATATTTTGAAGTGATCAGTACAAGGGAAAATGCATGATGCATCATGGAACTTGTGCCTCCATGGCTGCTTCAAGGACAGACAAGATTCACAGCCAAGGTGAATTTTTACCAGGGTGGGGTAAAAATAAAGGCAGCCATTTGCTGTGATGGAATTGGCAGCATAGGGAAGATATTGGCACAACTCCGCTATTGCAATGATTTCTGCATGTCCTAGTGAACCATCAGAATTACTGGCACCTTAGCAACAAGAGATTCTTTTTTCCTTTCGACTCTGGCAGAAGGCCAAGGAATGCTATCTCCTGAATTCTAACAGATATGATATTAACATTTTAGATTGCAGTGACAGATACTGATACAAAAGTGTTTGACTGTTTTTTTTATCTTGAAGCAAATGGCAATTTTTGGGTTAGGTTCTGGTTCTGATGACTGAAACTTCCAAATCAGGCTCAAGCTAGATAAGAATATCTAATATCTTTCTTCCCTATGCCTTCTAACATAACTATCATCTGCCTTTGTTTCTATATTTAAACATTAATTAAGCTTATAATTAAGTTAGTGAAAGCTGCACACAAAGCACTCTCATATAAAAAAAGGTATCTCTGGGCCAAATTTCCACAAGAGATAAGATGGTCCATGTTTGAGACAGTGAACATGACAGAAGAGTTTTTGAATGAAACAGGATTGACAGAAAAGTAATATATGAGTGAATGTGTCCATCTAATATTTTGACAGACCCTACTCACAGCTTCCAGCCTCACCTGGCAGCTCCTGAGGCATCCACATACATTCCTCTGCATGCCTGCAACTTCCCTCATTTAAATAATAGACTTTTTTTTTTTTCTAATTCCAGTAAAGAACCTAGGAATATGCAGAATAATTCTTCTGTCCTTTGACAGATCCACACACCCAGAAGGTGAATTTATACAGAAGGTCAGAACCCCCAACAAATGTTACAGTAGAGGAAATTCAAAACAGTGCAAACTGAGGAAAACACAGTACTGCATCTGCTTACCCTTTATATTAGAGCCCCCATAGTGGAACCAGGAGACCCGAATTTGGTGCCCTCTTTAGCTCACAGCTCAAACCAATATCTTATTTTCCCAAAGAATTACCTCCAATCAGGTTCACTCAAGGAAAAACAATAACGAGCATGTGGCTATCTGGTGGTTACTTAGGTGGAAGAAGAGATGTCTTATATCTCATTTCTGTCCTCTGCACTGAGGTTACTTTCTGTTTTTAAAGGAAATACAAACACCTTCTGTTTCTGTGTTATGAATGCTCTCTTCTAGCCAGTGTAAAATCCTCAACAGAAAGGACAAATATAAATCCATACTAAACCACTACAAACTCATGATAAAGGTCTTTCTACAGAAATTTTGAATACTTCAGAGATGTCCTATGTAACAATTAGGGCTATTCTCTATTCTTTTCTAGACAGTCTCCAAACATTAGGAATATAGTTTCTTACTTCTCATAGTCATACCCATTCCCAAACTCTGGGCATGTGTGGCACAGGCTACATCACAGCACTGATGCCAGCAGTGTTCCTGCCTCAGCAAGGCAGCTGAGGAAGGCAGACTCATCCAAAAAAGGGTGACCTAACCACCAGGTTTACAGGCTCAGAAGCTCCTTCATTCAGCTGGATTTTGGAACAGCTCCTTCTCTGCAAGGAGAAACCAGAATTCATTATCTCCTTTTGAATAGAAAGACATTTTCTCAGACTTCTAATTTAGTGCAAATCCACAGACAAGTAGGAGCAGCAATTCTGCATTGCATATGATAGTTTACTTTATCTATATGATAGGCATCAGATTAATAAGTTCAGCTTCTGAGTGACTTTTTTAAATGAAAATAAATTATCATGGATTTTCAGAACAACCACAAAAATATTCAATTACTAATCTACCTAGAGTGTTTTCTGGTTTTGTAACAAGTTTCTTCTGGCATGCATGCATTCATCATTAGTGATATTTTTAACTTACTTTTTTTATTTTCCCCAGGATTTAAAATTAATGTTTAACTTATTGTTTTGGGTTTTGAGACATATTAAGCTATGTTTAGATTCAAAAGCACTCTTCATTTAATTAGAATATTTTATTGCATTATCAATGTAAAAAAAAAAATCTTAGTGATCAAAAAGTTCACAGATTTGTGGATTTTGAGAGTTTTTCATTTTAAGGTAGTAATTTTGTGTCACATTAGCCTCTTCTCTAGAAAGGTGTGCTTGTAAGAGGGAAGCAGTGCCTTCTTTTCTCAAAAAGACCAGTTCAACACTTTACACCTTAAACATGCACTGTGATACAACGGTCATCAAATCAATTCATGCTCCCTATGACAGAAATAGCAAAAAAGCAGTGATGCTGAACTTATGCCTGCCTGCCATATCTGCCAGCAAACACTATATGTTTGTACAGGTTTGTTTGTTTTCCAGTGTGAAGGAGGATCAGGATTAGTCTTTATCAGTTTTTCAACTCATGCACTTGACAACATCCTTTTGGAGATTGATATACCTCTCTCCTCAGGTGTAGCTACTGCAGCACAAATGGTTCTGGTACTGCAAGCTGATTCTCAGGTGCATGTGCTTGGGCAAGGCACCCGTCACCATGGTATCAGGGTGCACAGCAAAATGAAAAATCAAAGACAGACTTACTGGGGGGTTTTAAGAGAAGACAGGATAAATGGAATATAAGTATGTGCACAGCCAGGAATCATGCTGAAAAACTGGTAATCCTGTGTGCAGGGGAAAAAAAATAGCAAGATTTGTGTAGTTTTAAACACTGTTTAACATTCTTAGCTCTTGGATTTACTGTCCAGAATGATGAAACTTCAACCATCAGTCAAGATAATGGGAGCAGGAGTGTCTTCAAACCAGACTTCTCAAGAGAAGGAAGGGTGGATTTGGCACCCAGATGCATCACACTGAAAAGATGTAATCTGAAATCCCAGCTTGTAACCCTATTGCTCAATTGGTCCTCAGAGCCTGATTTCCTGTGCCCTAGCTTGGCCTCTATTTTTCTTGCTGCTGACTTGGGAGTTTTCATTTGTGCCATATCCCTGAAATAAGAGCAACAAGCCTAGGGATAGTCTGTCAGAGTCATCTGTTTATATTCTTCCTGAAGTCTGCCTGGAGAGCAGAATGCTCATTAAACAATTTTTCACACACTGATGATCTTTTTCTTCTTGTACTTTTTCTTTTCTTTAACAATAGCTTTCTGAAAAAGAGATGGGTTGGAAAGTTAGTGCAACTAGTGAATAATACAAGTAAGTCAATAGGAAAGTGAAGATTTTTTAAATGCAGATTATTGATTTTTGGAATTGTAGGGGCTCCTTCAAAGTCATTAGGGTTTGTCATGTCAATATGTTAGTAAGGACTTCTGTAAATGAAGATTAATGATGCTAGGGATAATTAGTGCTGAAAAAACTCACATGTTTCTCAGTATTTGGAAACTCCATGCAAAGCTGAACAGCATCAAGTTCTCCTTCAATGTATCTTAGCTCCATTTTCACCGAGAGCAGGGGGAAGATTTTCTATGACACAATGGGAATTTAAACTCCCAGCATCTTTGGAAATTCATGGTAACTGAGCTGCATAACTCTGATTTTTGGTTTTGTNAAAAAAAAATTAAATATTCCTTAAGTTATCTCTGCTCTAAGGCCAAAGCTCAAACAAGAAACACTGTTCAGATAATCAATGGGATAGTTCTGCTGGGGTTTCCCTTGCACAGAAAAGCTGCAACTGGTGGTGGATGTTTTTATTATCAATTATTTAGCACTAAATCCCAAAATAATCCTTATGGTTATAAGTTGTTTCTATGAAATATGTGGTAATAGGTTTTACTCATCAGTTTTCCTAAAAGAACAGGAAGCATACTTTGGCAAAGTTTGAATCCCATAGAAGCAAACACAGCTTGACAAGCTTTTGCATATGGAATCAAAATGGTCTGGATATCAGCTTTTTTGATATTTAAAGTTAAATAATCAAAGCAAAGGAATTCTGAATACAGGCTGGGATATCTTGGCTCTTTTACAATAGACAATTAAACTGGGAAACCACAGCAGAAATCCACATTCTGGTTTGGAGGGAGGAACAAGGCTGAGCAAAGGGTACCAGCACAGTTCTTGTCTGGCATGATTCCCACCTGGTGGCCTGTAAGGCCACATCAGANTAACTGAGCTGAATATTTTTTTTTTTTGTTTTTGTTTTTTTGTTTTTTTTTAAAACCCCAAATATAGGGAGTGCAGTTAATTTACAAAACCCAAAAGCCATAATCTTTCTTAATATTTTTTTCTTTCTGAAAGAAATTGTACCGGTAAAGTAGCTGCTTTTCCAAATTAAACACTCAAATCATACNCTAAATCCCAAAATAATCCTTATGGTTATAAGTTGTTTCTATGAAATATGTGGTAATAGGTTTTACTCATCAGTTTTCCTAAAAGAACAGGAAGCATACTTTGGCAAAGTTTGAATCCCATAGAAGCAAACACAGCTTGACAAGCTTTTGCATATGGAATCAAAATGGTCTGGATATCAGCTTTTTTGATATTTAAAGTTAAATAATCAAAGCAAAGGAATTCTGAATACAGGCTGGGATATCTTGGCTCTTTTACAATAGACAATTAAACTGGGAAACCACAGCAGAAATCCACATTCTGGTTTGGAGGGAGGAACAAGGCTGAGCAAAGGGTACCAGCACAGTTCTTGTCTGGCATGATTCCCACCTGGTGGCCTGTAACTCCACATCAGATTCTGCTCTGTCTGCAGTCAAATTGCACCTTGTATAAGACTTTCAGCAAGTGTCTCTGCATCCTGAAGTCCTAAGTTAGTGGTGTATTTTGAAGAAAGGTATCTTCACACAACAGAAAAATATCTAGCAGCTTGATATACAAAAATATCTGCTCATAAAGTCGTATAATCAGAGTGAACATTATTTAATATACATGGAACAAGGGAAATTAACTAACTGGAGTTTTTTAATCCTTCCCCTGGGTTTTAAGTCCTTAGCTTGTGGTAATGTTCATATCCTACCCTTGCTTTATCCAGATTGTTAGAGTTTATTCTGATCTTGTATAAGCAGATAAAACAGTCAGCAGACACTATATGGCGATGAGAAATGGAGATCAAAATCCTGTTATACTGCAGATCACATTTCAATTTATATTAGCCTATAAGAAAACATTAGTTTGTGAATCTGGAAATCTTATTCCTTGTGTTAGGGCTAACAGAAACACACATGCAAAAGAAAGACCTTTTTACAATATTAAATAATCAATCACATCTTGTGCTGGCACATACATATTAAGGGCTGGAACGACCAAGAGGAAACAAATATCACATTGTAAAAAAAAGTTCTTGGTCAGGTGTTAGGAGTGAAGCACAGAAATCAGACAATACTGCACAACAGCAGTCTTTTTATGATGATGAAACAATCTCATACAATACATATTATTCATAAAGTTAGTTGTGGTAGAAAACTGCACACAGAAACATCATATAGGTTACTAAAAATTGTTTCTTTCTAGGGTTCATTCCAGGAATTCATTTGCATCATATATATCTGCTGGTATAACTATTTTTATGAGATAAAAAGTGTTCACTTTTTTTTGTTTTATTTTACCACATATTTTTAGCATTTTTTCAACTATAACATCATTTAAAAATTACTTAAATTTTCAATAAATTAGTAAAAGTTGAAAACTCTCCCTCTTTGATACTGATTAGTGAACCAGTATCAGGAGACACAAATACAAATGAGGAGAAAAGGTTGCATAGACCAGACCCTTCTGAATTTGTTGATAGAGGCCACAGATACAACAGTATGATAGAAGACAATTTCTTACCTTTATGATGATTTGCCCCAGATGCTAATTTCCCCCACAGTGTTACAACAAATATTATTATTAGAAGTTTTCCTTTTGTTGCTTTCTGTAAATATCTCTTATTCATCCTGAAAAAAAATACACAAAATTAATTATTTATCTTAATATTTCTTAAAAAGACATCTCTTTCTTAATTTAAGAGGAATTGACTAAATTTTTATAAGTGTCCAGCTCTAATCCTAAAGTCTTAAATTTTGCTTAGCTCTAAACAAGGTACACAGAGCTGCAACGCAACCTCCCTCCCTGGTCGGACAGCATTCCTCCATCCTAGTCAGTACCAAGAGAATTCAACATCATCCTCATTTCTCTCAGGGCAAAGTGTTCATAACAACAGCAGACTCCAAAGCTGGCAAGAAGGATGAGCCCGTGCATCTCTGAGCAGGTTTTGATAAACTGAGCAGTTCCACTGCTCTGTCTGCAGCCAGTCATGCTAGGGCAGTTGTCTCTGATCATACAGTGGTGTTTTTAACTTTTGGGATTGCAGCTCTATTTGGATTATGCCCATGAGTCCTAAGGCAATAACAGATTTGAATAGACCTTCAGCTCATGTACCAATCCTCCTGCAGAGAAATCCTGTTAGGAAGACCTGAGTGGTTTGAAAACATGAAGAAGAGCAGGGCAGATTCACTACCCTCTTCCCTGTCTACCTTTGGGTAATGAAAAGATTTGATTTACTGCACCAAGGGAAATTGCACGAGCTCCCCTCATCTCACTCGGTGATGTTTCCACTGTGACAGCAAGCCACCAGAGTAGTTCAAGCACAAGATAACACATGACTTATTTCTCAGTAACCTCCTCCAAAGAAAAAACACCCCTCCAACTGCCAAAAAGACAAGTTCAGGCATGTAGGCTCTAGTGCTTAAGGATTAGAGCTGTGTGGAAAGTGGCAAGAGGTACAATAATGAGTCCTTCTCTCACTTCTTCCCTGTGGAAGAACCCTAGGGAGCTAGCTACAAAACAGCTCTACACAATGGTCATGTTTCTGCTGATAGGTCAATAGAACAATGGTAACTAATTCAAACCATTTTTATTAGAAAAGCTGAAAATTTGATCATTTCAACTAAATTGTTGCTCTATCATAATGCCTGGAATCAGGGTTTTTTCTGAGTAGAAAAAAAAAAGCATCATTATAGTTGCACATTTGTCTCCTACTATGTTCATAAGAAACCCAAAGGAATACAAGTGCATTTCTTTTTATCTGCTTGTATACAATGCTGTCTTGGGCAACCACAACTCTGAAATGCAGACTGCTCTAACACAGATTTAACCAGTAATATGTTCAAAGTCCCAAATCATTTTCCACTTCTTCAAAACAATTCCTCTCCTTTCAGCAAATTTCTTTAAAATATAACACCACACGCTGATAAGGCAACACACACCCCACAACTCCGCTTATGACTTCCAGACTTGAAATCAGACCACTTTCCTCAGAACTGCCAATCTTGCTCTCCAGGAGATTGATGAGCAGGCTGTGTGTAAGAAAACATGACTGAAACAAAAAACCCACTGAAGAGTGCACCAAACCCTTTTAAACATGAATTCAGAGCAAACAGAGCTCAGCATTCTTTTACAGAAGTCACACATTTGTTATGTGCTTCCCAGAGGTTTAGATATCATGTTTATCAGCAAAAGGAGAGAGAGGTAAGCAAGCACTGCAGCCAGGATAGTGTATGTGCCCCTGAAAGCCTGACTGATTAATAATCACAGCAGAGATCACAGTGTGCTGTGAACCACTCTAAGGTCTGCCTTCTTGCACTGATTCCAGTACCTTTGGAGTATAAACTGCATATTCATCATCAGCTCCAGGTTTATGAACCCCTCAAAGCTAAAGGGAAATACATTATTTGTCACTGTAAATAAGAACAAAAAAATGGTACTGGAATGCACATTCAGCATATGCTCTTTCACAGCTATCTCTGTGAAACGAATATGAATTAACTCTTTCACTCTAGATTTCATACTGCACCTGTTATGCTGCTGATGCCAAGTCATCTCTCATTAAAATCAAATATTTCTTCCTCACCTACTTCCTCACTGCTCAAAACCCAGTGGGACTTGCACCATTAAAGCAAGGTTGAATCTAATACAGTTTCTTCCTGTATTCTGCTGATGCCAGATTCCCTCACTGTTCTTGAGACTGGCAGCAAATGCACATCAGAAAATGCAAATGCATAATGAAAAACAGTAGTGGCTGGGAAGAGAGAAAACCAACTTCTCTACCTGAGAACAGAAGCCCTCAGGATGCATGGCAGAGTGAAAATACAAACCCCTGCACACAGGTGAGCACAACAAAAAGGAGTAAGCTAGCACTGAGTGGGACTGTTTTCTGCAAAGCCAGGGAGGGGCTTCAGCTTTGACATAGAAAATCTAGGCTAATTGCCATTGCCAGGTTTCCCAATCACGGGAAAAATTATACAGCATTTTCTGCACCACAAGCCTATTACATTATTCTGCACTAGTTATTTGTGGTATTCACCTTTAGAAGGAAAAAAATCTGAACTGTGTCTAATAGTAGTCCCATAATAGACATAATTACCAGAAAAATCAGTGCATGGAGCAGTTTTAGTGTGGGACTAATAGCTCAGAGGCTGCCAGAATAATTAGAGAAAAAAACCTGATCAGTTAAAGCATTCATAACATACAACTGCTCAAATAGAAAAAGCTGGAAGATGATGTTAAGCTTCAGAGTAATTATGCTATATAACACTAGACACAGACCTGTGGTTGTGTGCATTGTCACTCACAGCAGCCAGTCCAAGGACAGACAAGAGGCTGCATAAGCACAAACAAGATGTGAAGCTCTCTGCTCCAAGCAGTTCTGCTGCACACAAGGACCACACTGCAGCAATACAGCCCTAGAAACAAAAAATGAAGTCCAAGATGCAGAGAGGTTGGGATGGATGCAAATCATGAGCAAAGTGAGTAAAGAGCTAGAAAAGAAGAAGAGGACAGAGTGTCCATGAGATGCTCAGTATCTCACTGCATGCATTATCACCTGGGCTCTGAAACCTTGATGCTGGTTATTTTGTTATGGATTGTTATGGACACTGGGACTAGATAGCATTTGACATCAGCTCTGAAACAACTATTAGATTCTTGCAACCCTGATCTCTGTTAAGTTCATCCAGGAAATAAAACTGAGTCCATTTCAGTACTGCTATTTAACTAACACAACTGGCTGTGTTAAGTATGACAAATTAGCTCTGAAATGATGTCTAGTTTTACTAGAGATGATGCAGAGCTCCACATATGAGCTATGGATATTAATCTGGATAGTTTTCTTTTTGAGACATTTATTCTGTTATTTACTTTCTTCTCTGCAGAACCTCTCCCTCACTGTGATACATCAATAATGCCACATAAGACAAAGTTGATCAAAACAGACAATAGCTGTGTTATAGGAAACCTATATCTGAAAATCAATTTTACTTATGAGTTTTATGTGCAACAAAAAACTTCCTTCAGTTTCTAACCCAACAAATTAGAAATAAACCCAAGGAATTCTCTGCACTTTCACACAAAAGAGGACAAGAAAGTCTGTCGTGTTTGAGTTCATTTTTCAATGTGCTTTGAGGCAAGAATAAAGAAAGATAGATGATCTTTTTTGATTCAGGAACATATTCAAAATATTAAAAAAAAATGTCACCCACATAATTCAAACAGGCAGTGGCTGAGTGTAAGATTGTTCTGTTGTGTCCGGCTCTTCAATGACACCATAAGACAAGGAATACATTCATAGGATTTGTTACTTTGGCTCCCAAAGATTTCTTTTGCCTGAAGCACACCTTGAGACTAACACCAGTCTGGTATCACGAACTCAAGAATAGAGTGTTTTGGTGATTAGTGACAAAAAACTGCAGGACATTTTTTTCTCAGAGAGAAACCATATCTGATGCTGCAGAGGAGTTTCACAAGCTGCCCACATCAGCAGAAATCTCTCTCCCTGCCCTCTGTGGCTCAACAGCAAACTGTGAATACACTCCAGTGTTGCACAGACTCTTCACCTCACTGTCAACCCACTTTCTACAGCAGATGGAGGGCCCAACCATTCAGCTGCATGAAAATGCCATGCACGGATGTGTATTTTCAACCAATGTAGCATCCATAAGCTTTTGTGTTCCTACTTTCTTCCTTCCCTGTTTCTGGACTTGAGATCAGCCACCTCGCCATCAGAATTAGAGGAAAATCACATGAGGATTACCTTATATAGTGTTACCAGTGCTAAACTTCCTTGCTTTCTGATTTTAGGTGAAGTACAAACTCAAGTCATCTTTGTTGCTAAGGAGTAAAAAGAATGTAAGGAAATAATACCTTTTATTCTTTCTTTAAAAGCTTATACACAAATAAAATTCTCAAATAAAATTCTTGTTTCCTACAAGTAACAGCATTTTTCTCTGTTGCTCCTTGTTTTTCTTTTCTTTACAAACAACAGATTCTCTGAAGTTGTTCAAAATTCATTCGTTCCTGCTTTACATATGTGGGAAGTTTCACTGTCAGTAAGGTCCCTTTGCTTTTTGCAAATACATACACCCTGTGAATGGAAGTCTTCACAAAGTGATACATAAGCTTATTTCTCTACTGAATCATTACAAAATACTTAAGAGACAAAAATCTGATAGAAAATTAGTCCCACATCCTCTTAGTTTTCTTTTTATGACAAATATTTTATTTGCTACTTCAGTGAAAGCCTAAATGAGTAGTAGAAATCACTTGAGACTCCAAGTCTCTTGTACAGAAATAATGCAGCCATTTAAATTATCTTTTCTACTGTGTTGAATCGTACATTATTTATGAGTTGTGTTAGTTGCTACGTCCCACACAACGCAGGTATTTGCAGTTTTATTCAGTCTTTCTAGTGTAGACTAATGCAGATTTTAAAATGCCCCCCTGGTGAATAAGGTCACTTTGTAAAAATAACACCGATGTGACCCCTGTGCGTTTGCATACATATAAATTCCCTCTATGACTTTCCTGTCATGTTTGCTCAGGGAACAAGTAATTTGCCACTCTCATTACTTCAGGTAAAAGGTAGCTTGTGAAAATCAATCTTCTTTCTGCTTCATACACCACAGCCTGTACCAGACACAAAATTCATTCTGATTCCAAAAGGAAGCTAGAGGACAAACATGGACATATTCTCACAAGCTACTTCATTTGATCTAGGTGGGCAATGAAAGACAATAGGCATATAGCCTAGCAATGCCTGCTAGTCTCATGCAGGTGACATGGGAAATCCCTGCATACAAATTGAAAGGGTTTGGTTGGGTTTTTAAAAAAAAAAAAAAGTTGTTTAACAGTGTGGATATTTCAAAGCTAGAATAAGTGGTCATAGAGAGCTTAGCCCCACTACTAAGAAATATTCAGAAGCAGTTACAGCACTCTAGGCAGACATCGCTTTTGCTTTGTTAAGTGTAGCAGTGGAAGCAGAGTGAAGATTTGGAGGCTTTAATGCCATAAAGCGGGCTTTTAAAAGGCTAGTGTGCTAAAACTTAAGACTCCGAGGTAAATTAAATCTTATCTTTAGCATATGATTGTTACACATGACCATATTTGTATTTTATTCAATGTAATCAGTGTAACTTAAGAACATACTTAAATTTAAGCACATACAGAAATGTATGTACACATGAGTTCTTGGAAACACATTAGCAAGTGAGCTTTTATAAGAAGAGACAGTTTCAAAAAAAGAAAATATCTCAAATATCTGAAAAATAAAAAGTTATTGACTATATGAAAGCATGCAATAAACAAAACAAAAAAAATTCTCCTTTGCATACTTCAATTAGTTTCCCAGCAGAGGGAAACTGTAGACAGATGCACAAACAGGTAATTACATTTGCCAACAGTCTCATAGCACTTGGATGTGAAATTTACATATATATTATTGTTTCCAAAATCTGATAAGCATGAATGCTCAAAAGCAGAGGTATAAAATGCTTTAGGCACCTAGCTGCATTCCATCTCCCAGCTAGAAACAATGAGCGATGATGGAAAGAACTTATTTCTTCCAAAAGCGTGTGTGTGTTTGTGACCAAAGGTCTTCCCTCTAAACTGCTAACGCTGTTAATGTCCCCTGTTTCCAGATTAACCCCAGTTCCCTGTATACACAGTTGATAGCAATTTTCATCTTCATTAATTTTCCGATACAACACCTGATTGAATTCAATAAAGAAAGGAACAAAATTGTAAACAAGAAATGCAAACCTTTCCAGCCAGCTTCAACTCAAACAATACAGATGTATTTAACTGGCTAAATTTCTTTATTGGTCATTTCATGAGGACTAGCAAAAGAATGTTCACCAGATGAACATTAATGATTATATGTTACTCAGTACAGAGAATTAAAATGCCATTAATTTTTGAGAGGTTAGCTTCTATACTTCTACATATTTACAAAAAGATAAAACTAAAACTAAGAATCTAGCATTAAATCTACTTGTTCCATTCACTGAGTTTTTAAGTGCTAGCATAAAACATTATGAAATATTTAAACATCCAAGGTATCAAAATATCTTTAATATATCTTTAAAATATCTATCTTCCCAATGATGTCCAACACCTTTGTGAAATAATCTCTGGCCATGAAGTGTTCAGTATTAGAGGATACTTACACTCCAATTCTCATCATTTTCTCTGATATTGTCCTGTCACTTTAAACTATTTCTCTCCTAGTTTCAATGCTTAAAGGAGCTTTAAGTTGCAGGGGGTACTAGCTATTCACTTAATCATTGAGGCAGCACTATTTGCTTATATCTTATATTTGATCCTCCTGCAGATTGTTATTTAAATTTGCTTTATTCATATCTCACTAACCAATCAAAAGCTTAACCATGAAAAAATTTTTACAAATTAAAAATAGATAATGGTGCAATGAGCTTTGAACAAAATCTCTCACTAAGATCTGAATCAATAGGTGTACTGTGATTTCATAAAGGCCATTGCTGGGGCAGAGATAAGGCTCCAAATCTATGAAGGCTGAGAAAACATCAAATATTAGTGGAGAATGGGAACTGAAGTGCCCATATTTAAAAGCAAGGTCAAAAATGATCTGGGCAAGTATAAGCCTATTAGTCTGACCTCTTCAGTTTGCAAGAGCTTTGAAAGCTTTGAAGAAAAAAGATAAATTAAAGACAGGGAAGTAAATAGAACATAGGATAAAATGAAGCAGTGTTACCAAAGGCAGCTCATGCCAGACTAACTTGACAGCTCTTTTTGATAACTTATCTTCCAGAAAAAGAAATGAAGTTGATATAATTTTTCTGGCTTTAGATTAAGCATTTTTACAGTGTCACTAAAGAACTTCTACATTAAGCTGAAGACACTGTGGATTACAAGAATTTAAAGGTAAATCCAGGTGCAGCAACAGCATGTAGTACTACTGAAAGGAAGTATCAGGGATTAATAGGATTTCTGCTATAAGTTGGGAACTCATCATCTGAAACAACAAAAGTATAAAAAATTTGTTTATTTAAGCTGATCACCAAGTGCACATCAGTATCAGCAAAAAGCCATATCCATAAGAAATGCATTACATGATATCTTGCCAGCAGGACACTTAGCTCAGTGATTCCGGAGTCTTGTCTCTGTGTCAATACCATGATTCCTTTCTTGTACTCTACTACAGGAACACAAGAACTTTTTTTTTTTTTCCATGTAGAAAACCATAAGCAAGTTCTTTGCAAGTTTTATCAGTGAAGTCATTTCTTCCACATAATATTGTGTTTGGTTGGGTTTTTAATAAAGTAAGAGCAGTTTTCACTAATTAACTGAACCCACTCTGTGTTTTCACGAATTAACTGAACCCACATTGTGCCCCATTCAAAAATTAGCCCTACTGATGAACATTTGATTAAGATGAATATTCTTTCCTATTGTTTTAATGTCTTCAAGGCATGATTGCCAGTACTATACCAGTGGATTATTCAGTACCAAAACTGCTTTGTGATGTGTTTTCACGAATTAAAGTCACTGTTAAACTGTTAAACTGTTGAGCATGAGTGACTATTCCATAATTAAGATTCCTTCACTTGATTTACAACTCACTCTCCTTTCTATCACGCTTTAAATTTAAAATCTTGGCATTGTCATCCTGTTTTTAACAATGCCAACATGGAAATGTAAAACTGGCAAGCATAACAATTGTTGAGATATGAAGAAGTCTTGTTTCCCACAAGAGCAGAAACGAAGAAAATGTAGAAAATATGCAGAAAATACATAGAAAATGTAGAGATGTAGAACAAAAATATTATACACTTTCAAGTGCAAGTATTTTCAGATAACAGAAGAAACTATAACATTAGACGTATTTTGAAAGTGTGGATACAGGAATTTTAAAATCTCTGTTGTTATTAAATCTATTTAAATTGACTGCTATCTTAAGCATAATATCATTCTATCAATAGTGGTGGATAAATTCTCGGATTCTTACATGGATATGAGTATGGATACAGGCCAGCATTATATTACACAACCTCGCCAGGCTTGAAATTTGTATGTTCAGAATCGATTGCATGAATATCCAACTGAAAGTTAAATTTTGTTTTTCCAAAGAATTCTTCTGGCAAATAACACTACGACAGATCTCTGCAGATGAACAGGGAAGCAGGACTCAGACTGTGTTTTCCCCTGCTATTTTCATGATAATTATATCTGTCAATAGGCATAGTAGCATACTGACAAATAATAGTAGGTCTGAGCCTAATCTATGTTTTATACCTGACTCCTACATATTTTGGGCCACACTTGAAAGTAAGGGTTCAAGTGTAAATAAAAATGACAGGTTTCTCAAATCACAGAAAAATATGAAGTTTGCTTGTGCAATGACCAAAATAGCTCTAACAGCTGACATAACACACTAAGAAGACAGGAGAGTTGTCAGCTGGGAGTAAACCTAGTTGAAACACAGTTGGAACATGTTCCTCCACTCTTTTAATGTCAAGTCCTAACACATGCTCATTTGTCACAGCCACCACAGACACCACTTTCAGAGAAAAAGAAAGTGAGATCAAAGTTAGACCAGACTCTTCCATAATATGGATCTGGTACATAATGCAAATCTCTATTCCTGAGGATATGCATAGAAAAATACTTCTTTTCACTCTGAGAGATTCTAAAGAAAGGCATCCAGGCTGCACAAACAACCTTCAGCTACCAGCTGGGAAGTAGAACATAAAGTCCAGCAGGCAATCCAGATACAGAGCCTTGTACTCAGCAGAGGTATGCCCACACTGAAGAAAATATTAATTTTCTACTCATAGAAAAAAAAAATGTGTTTTTTCTCTCTGCACAGGGCTTTATCAAATATCAGTGGGCTTTGGGCCCTGGAACTTTACCTAATCTGTTGCATAGACTATATGCTAATAATATAATAACTAATGCTATCTTTAGAATCATCCAATATGCTAGACAATTTTGACTCTAGGTTTTTACTTCCTTGTCAGTATTCTAAAACAGTAAGATATTATTAATATCAGCTCATACTAAAAACAGAAAATTCAGGGTATTCTTGTGATATCTAGCTAAGAACGGATTCAAGCCAGGTCATTGCTTAATATAGCTGAAGTATTTAAATTGCACCCAGTTTTCCTTGAAAAATCAAATCAATTTCCCACTCCCTTTTTAAATATCCCCTTTTGAAGAGTAACAGCAGCTGCGTAAGGGTCATATGGAGCTTCAACCCTGATTTTTATCCAAATGAGTCTACCTCAAGAAACAATGCACTCTCTTTGGCATGTACTATGCCTGCCTTGCAATGGCATTTTAATATGGCCAGGAGCTCATTAAATAAAAATGTCATAACCAGAACTTGTTAAAAGTTCTACACCCAGCTTCCTGCTGCATGATATGGAGTTTGAGATTAGTAGGTAGAGTACAACTGGAGAATGAATGAAAAACCAAATCAATATATAGTGTTTTTTTCCTCTAGTTCCTTGGACTCTTACAAGGTGCATCTATGTCAACATTTCAATTTGGAGCTGGACTTCAATTTTCAAACAAATTTTCAAATTATCTCCATTTACTATAGTCTGGATCACATGATGGGATGATTCTGGAATGATTCACAACAAATTAATCCCTTTTAGATGAAAATTAGGCAAAAGATGAGCTCAGGAGCCCACCTAATGCATTCTGACAGTTATGGGGTGCTCCATTCAGGACACAAGGGCTAGTCAAAAGTAATCTCCTCCACTAAATTAATATAACGTGGACATCATGCCCTCAGCAACAACAGTTTGTGTCTACAAAATCACTTCTCTAGGGATAAATTGTTTGGTAATGTAGATGCAACCCTATAATCTCATGAGGAAGTAGGTAATTATTATAATTATTTTATACTTGGATGAGATGCCCTTTTGGTTGTGATTAATCTGAAAAGCCTTTTCAGATCCTCAGAAAACCTTAATGACATGTTGAAAGGGACCTGTCACTCATGAGGCCCTCTAACAAGTTCTGATCTGCATTTTAGGGCCATTATTCCTACTGTGACACCATAGCAAAGGGAAAAGACAGCTTGTGTACCAAAATCAGGGAACAGTTACCTGTAGTACGTCTCTCTAATTTAGAGCGTAGAATACAGAATAAATTACTTCAAATTACCCAGTGAATTGTTCCCTTTTGTGAAACTGCAAAACCCTTATCTTTTAATACAATTAACGACAAGGGCCTTTCTGTCTTTTTTTTTCACAGGGAGCATTACCTAACCTACAAGCAACTCTGCTGTTAAGAAAAGCAGAACTCATTGTAAAACTGCTGAACTGGATGCTTTGTTGGCTCCATGCCTGCCATTTTCAGCGATGAGATTACTGACAGTTTTTCCCCAAGTCTGTTAGCCAAGCTACCAATAGCAATGCTGCTAAGAGGAGCAGGTTGTCCATTTCAGGGGAATGACATACAGAAAATGATACGTTAAAATGGAGAGCCTAAGAAATTACTGACTGGCAGTGGGACACACACACTCACCAGCAATGACCTGCCCTGCTCATCACCTACATCCTCCAGCCCAGAGGGAAGGCACTGGCTTCATGTTGCCCTAGCAGACAGGACTTGAGTAAAGGACTGAGCCTAAGTGCACTTCAGTTGACATTATCAATGCAACATTAAGGTCATTATTCATAATTAGGTCAAAATCTCTTTATTCTACCTTAGCAATGTGAAATGCCCTTGGACCAGAAGTTTATAAGAGTGTACTAAATTTGAATAAAGATGATTTTTCTTCCTGATACAAACTTGGCCCAGAATATACTCAGACGCTACCGTATTTACAAAAGGTTTAAATGTTTCTAACAAATTCTGCATTTGCATTATAATACATGCATAGTGGAAAAACAAAAAGTTATTTACTTCTATTTGCATATTATTATTAAAGAGAGCTCTGTCATTATACTTTCATAACAATTATGTTAGCAGCACTAGTATTAGAGACAAGGATATGCAGAATTTCATGCAACTTGTTTCTAAACAAGAGGTTACTCTCAGTGATTGCAGTATTCATGATTAAAGAGAGGGTTATTTTTTTACTATTCATTCTTCATTTTATGATAATTAATTGGACCTCTATAAGAACTTGACCGAGTAATGTCTAATTTGCTGCCACTAATAATATAAATTTGCTAGTGTACAAGAGAAGTACAGTCAACTAAGATCCTTTTAGTGCTGTCTTAGAAAGGCATTTTAAGTGAGTCCATTAATAAGAGAGCATTACTCTAAATGGACAAGACCTGAAAAGCGTCTTTAGGTAAGAAATTGAATTAGCTACTATGACATGGGAATGGTCATAAATGAAAGATATCAGAAAATTACCAAGACTTCTAAAGATAAATGGTGATATAGAAAGGTTTAGAATGCTCTTTCAATGAAATGATGACTGAATTTTAATAAGGGAATGTTATATTTTGCAAGAGCACAGATATAATGCCATTCATTTATTACTTACTAAGACAAAAATGTATAATAATATTTCCATATAATTTCAGCCACAAATATAGCTATTGCAGTGCCATCACCATTAAAGGAAATTATTATGAGTTTCCCAGACTTGCAGGAGACTATGTGTATGTTACTGAGATCAGCAGTTCATAATATATTCTTTTAATTTCGGAAAATCACCACAGCTTTCAAAATGTAAAGACAAACAAAATGCTATCTAAGCCAGAGTGTATTTCCTTCTGCATCAGTTATTTTTATTTCATTTTAACAGCTACCTGCCTTGTGCTTCCCAAAATCCTTGCCAGTTAAAGGTGAAAGCTCATACAACACTGATTCAAGAAAGTTCTCTGGTTTTATGTTGCTCCTTGCATAATTTGCATTGCAGCTGCTAACAATGGGCCTCCATTTCAGTTGCACAGTGAAGGAAGCACAGTTTCCCCAGTGTTTCTTTGGAGTCTTTGATATTTAGTGTTTCTCTGAAAGCTCCCAAAGTCCAATAATTAGACAAGAACTTCAATTGCAATTATCCTTTGCAATTTCACAGAAAATGGGGTTTCTAAAGGCAATGAAACAAAAGGATCCATTTTCATGTATTAAAGCCTTAAGAACTTGAAAAAGATTAACTTAAATTTCCAGACAAACAGACTTGGCAAGTACTACCAAATTTTTGGTTTAGAAATAATCAGTGGAGTCACATATTTATTTTTTCTTCTTTTTCCAAATTATCTACAGATGCTGTATGGAAATTTATTTTGGATAGCTATATTAAGTATAATAAATTAATTTATATTGCTATTTTTCATGTTTAATTAAAATAAATGCTGAACCAAGAATATAAACTATTTGCATAAAATAAGTCACGAATTCTGGTAAAGAGAATTTTCCCATAATTTCTTTATGTAAGCTTTGAAATCTCATAGAAAAATAAAATTGAAATTTGAAGGTCAATGTGTGTTAGTGGCTTAAAAAATGCTACATAAATGATAAAAATTACTTACCGCAGAAATGAATATATTTAACAGAAAGTTACTAAGATAAATGGAAGCAAAAGTCCATTAATTAAGACTGATTATTCTGGTTTGGATTTTTTTTTCTGTTTCTTTTAACAGGTAATAGTATGTGCACCTTCCTATACTGGTATCACAGCAATGCATGTTTGGTTTTCACTGTCTAATCCAAATGCAGCTAAATGTCCTGTGAATGGCACAAATAAGGATGAATTCACATCTCAGAAATAAATCTGGAAACAAGAAGAGCCATGAATCCATACAGATATTGCCTTCAGGTATTTCCAGTGGCTGTCTTGCTCCTGCGTGCCCAGTCTAATATACTTTATCTCACAGTGGCAATTAATGTTTCTTCAACAGAAAAAGGAGGACTAAAATCCAGTGGAAAGAAAGTGTCTAGAGGACAGTTTTCTGCACACTGAGAGCCGTGTCCTTTTCCAATCTTGTTTCCATTGTATTTCACCTAAGATAGGATAGGGCTGATAAATCCAAACTGTATGCCATGACCTCAAAGTTTGCAGTCATCTCAAACTATTTTTCATCTCATTAACTGTAAGATGTGCAAAGTATTTACATGAACAAACAATAGACTGAAGTGAAAGCAATTCACCTAATATGTATTGTTCCCATAAATATAAGCCACTATATGTTTCCAATGCACTGTCAACCAGATTAAGCTCATCAAATACCAATTCTTTGCTCAGCTATAATGAAAATCTCTTACGTGAGGTAAAAGAAAAATGGGATATTTTTCATGATGGCTGTATTTCAGAAATACTCATCTACAGGCAGCATAGGGGAAAAAAAAGTTAATCTTTGAGCCTCACCGTAAGTTTTTTTCTACTGTGGCCTGTTCCTCAAAGTATGACATTTGTCAAATACTAATTAAAATGAAAATGCTATCTTTTATTATTGCTTGGGTAATGCCAGTAGATATATATATTAATTAATAATCTGGAAAGCAGGGATGGATGAAATGAAACCCACTCAATGGAGTCCTTTACTTATCCAGTAAGAGTATATTAAGCAGCTGCAAATTCCTCTTTTCACAAAGTTATGACAACTATTTCCTCCTGGAAGGAGCAGCACCAAATCCACATTTATGCCAGATATTAAAGTGTGTTCATTTGAGAGCATTTTGTTCACTCTAATCTTCTGCCATGCTGAGTTCTCCACTCAAGTTATTGTTCAAAGAATACTCCAAGGCACTGGTTCTGGAAATTGAACACCCATACCAGATTTAGAAACAAGTCTATTCTTCAACATAGATTTCCAGAATATCTGAAGTCCTAACATACCCTTAAAAGATCATTTGCTCGTTAGCTTTCTTTATAACTGGAAAGAGCAGAAATTACATTTCACCCAGAAAAAGCTGTGATTTCATTATTTCAAAAACAGGAACAGTAGTCTACTATGTTTTTGTGTGGGCCTTAATATCTCTAACATTAGAGAATGCTAAAATTTCTGCATTTTTTGCTGTCCTCTAAAAATAATTTTTAAAAATCTAAAAATCCAGAAGAATAATCTGAATATAAGACCCCATAACATACAGACTTATATGCTTTACAGCTTTTTAAACCCTTGAAATAAAAACTTTGCTTTTTTAATCAGAATTTAACTCCTGTTGCTTTAAAATTCATCACTAAAAGTATATTCCAGTTGAGAGTGCTTGATGAGTATCAAGAGTTTTGATTAACGTGGTAGCCAGATGGCAACTTTTGGTCTGAGGTCTGGTGTTACTTAGCTGGATTTTAGTTTTTGTTCTTAATAGCTATGGCAAATATTGCATCCTGCCACTACTATGCTTTTGCATATTTAATTGCCAAGTTCACAAGAAACCAAACCACTGCTTTTCCCAAACAGATGGTGGAAGTTGATTTTAAAACTGTAGTGAGACTTGTTCTGCAAAATGCTTGCATAGCTTTATGAAGTCTAATTGCTGTTCGGTATGCACATGGAATATCAGCTCCTGAGCATGTACACAGTCAGAGGCCAAGTAAGCAAGGTGTTGAGCTCTCTAGCCTGGAACTCTGCGCTGGGAAAAAACATTTTGTATTTACAACTTAGCACATGGGCCAGTTTCTGTGGAACTGGGGCTACACCTTCAGTTCCTGTGAGACACAAGATCTCAATTAAACACTGGTGTCCATTTTGGACAGCAGTTACCCTTTCATTATATATCTATTCTTTTATTAGTTTTAAATGTGGGCAATTTACAGCTGTACAACTCAAATAGACATACAACAAAAACTAATTTTTAAATTAATTCTACTTTAAATTCCAAGCTAAATCTATAGATGCTGCAAAATCAAAAGTGATCTAGAACAATGGTATAAAAATGAAGAGTTTACATGAACCCTTCTTGGCAAATAAAAAATATTAAAAACAACAGGAGGCAGCATAAGTCAGAAATGTAGGTCCTAATATGCCCCAGTAGCCTTTGAAGTTCAAATCTAGATCTGAACACATACCCTATGCCTCACCTGTCATTAACAACTGTAATATCTGAGAATAAATTGTGTGGGAAAAAAAAAAAACAAAAAACTTAAAAGCAATGAAACCACTTCTTGACAACTCACACATAGCACAGGATTACAGCTAGGGACATGAGTTGGAGCAGCCTGTCTGCCTTAATGGGGCCTCAGAGCTCAGTCCCACAGACAGGGGAGCTCCTGCCCCCCCCACCAGTCATGGCAGCCCCTGGCCAAGGCTACAGCAGCAGCCACAGCCCATGAACTGAGCTCTCCTGGAAAGCAATTGCCAGAAGCAAAGTGCACTGCCAACAGCCTCCTAAACCTCCCCTTACCTGAAAGGACCTGGCCCATATATTTCGTAACAGAAAGTATTAAATGCAATTGTTTCACATCAGTACAATCCCGTTCATGATGGAGCCATATATAAATGTCCAGAGCTTTTGCACCGTGCTCGGTACAGTACTAACTCCAGCAGCAGATTTCCAGAAAAATAAATAAGAGATACAAAAACAGTGTCCAACTAACAAGAAATCCTACCAACAACTGAACCCTCAAATTAGCAGGTCACTGATATTAATTGGGACCTTTGATACCATAAAATATTATTCATTTGTACAGTGAAAGTCTGATTCCTTACATTGCTACACAAAGACTAGGATAGAATAAATATAATGGATTAGTGAATAATATGAGATAATGAATAGTATGCATTGTGCTGTGGGAAGATAATAATGTGCCATTAAATACATCAGCTATTATGCTTCCTAGATTTCAATAATGTAGTTAAGGGAGAGCAAATAGGGCAAAAAGAAGGAGTCAAAGAAATGTAATGTTGTTATTAAAAATGTGTGCCTAAGGACCTTACGTGTATACTCCCTCACAATTTAATCTGATTAACAAAATGCAGTGATTTTCAGCTCAGTACTACTTATGGGGAAAAACCCAAGTTTTCATCTTATATAAGATTTTGTATAAAATACTTCTCAGTTCAAGATAGCTAACAAGCTAGCTATTAGAGAGCCTGCATAATTTTATGACACAAAGTAGGGCTTATCACATATTTCATATCTAGATTGCAATGCAAAAAATTGTATCCAGTCATTCCTGGGTTTGACTGACTGGAACTAAACATGGTGGGAATAAAATGCACATTCTTTTCCAAATACAAGAAGAAAGGATGTTCTCATTAAAATGATTTGCTGATATGACTTAAAACAATTTATTTAATCTTCACCTTTTTTATGTAAATATCCTTCAACTGAGAATTTAAAAAGTATAATTTAAAATAGATTTTGTAAGTATAATGAGATGCTCTGTCAGATGGGAAGACAAATTAAAAGTGCAATTCACACTGTTATAGCAGCACTGCCACCATGGAGCTACTAATCTTTTGCACAATGCTCACAGTAGAATGTACTCCAGTCTCTGTGGGGCACGTGATTATAGACTCACAGGGAGACTGAGATTTAAATTATTCATCAATGCGGATTTCCTTTTGCAGAAAAATTAGTGTGCCACATAAATAGCAAACCTGTTAATTCTTGGCCTTTTGCAAATTAACTGCCTAGCAGCAACATCTGCTATTTATGGACTAGTTTCTCTTGCAGTTACAATGGCAATATTCTTTCAAACTGAAAGTTGTATACAAAATAATGTAGAATATTTTTAATATCCTTATAATCTATTACATGTCCAGAATGCATTAGGTTCTGTAAGGGCAAATAGCCACGCATAAGCTTGTCAAACACTGGATGAATGCCAGAATGTGGCCACAGCCTCTGTGTCCAGAGAACAATTCCATCATAGCTACAGTATGCCTTTACATATGAACATCCAGAGGGAATAGGATTTCAAAATAATTCACCTGAAAAAGACTTGCAGTTTTCAAGACTGACAGGTATGGATTTCCAGTGAAATGATATGTACTTTCATCCACCTATTAACCACAGAACAGTATAAGCTCATTATCTGCAAAGTCAAACCTCATCGACATCAAGTATCTATTAAACTTCCACACGAGTGGTACCTGCTGCATTTGGACAGCAGAGGTTGGCAACATTTGTGACATGTCAGATCTATCAGCATTTCAGTGGAGCAATACCAGAAGTTGTTTTCTTTTACATTTGAGGGAACTGTCATAAAACTTTCAACCTATGAGATAGATATAAATAACCTATTCCTAGCAGCTTCACTGAAGGTATTCATTTGGCACAAAGATAAGCAGATTCCTGAAGTTTGGTCATTATTTTTAAAAAAGCAGAACAAATTAGTGAAAGGAGTGTCTTGTCTACTTTCTTCATGCCTAGAATAGTACTTTGGACTTGTGGGTCAAAAATTGTAACTGACAAGAAATTATAAAAAATGAAAGATTTCACAGAAAAACACTTAAATATTACGTCCAAAAAAAGCAAATATCCTTGATTTTAATACAGAATTTAATTCATTGCTTCTGCCTTAGGAATGAAACAGTCAAAAGTAGGAACTAATATCAAGGAGGAAAATGAACTCAGTGAATTCTGGGTGAAATGACAACATTAAAATTAGAGGAAAAAATTATCAAAGACACTCCCTAAATAATTAAGTGTAAAGAAATGCATACAGGTTGATACTGGGCCTAAACACACCATCTCCAGTTCAAAATGTGAAATGTTTACCTTTGAAGCCTGAAAAGTAAGCAAAAATATTACTTCTGCCTAGCCTTCAGTTACACAGAAATCAAAGCTGTCCATAATGAGTCACAACATGGGAATTTGTCCATTATGTCAGATTTCAGTTTACAGTTCTGAGAAGTCACGTGACAATATTTTGGTCTTACAGGACAAATTGCATTCTCATTTTAGTGTAGTTCTTTAGGTACTGCAGTAACCTTGCAATGGAACGTTAATGGATGTGGACCAGTCCTATGTCTGGCCAGTAAATCCAAACATTTCAGTTAGTCTTGACCACTTTCTCCCAGAAGGCAAAACCACTATGTACACAAAACATTGGGAAAACAATCCAGTATCCCCAGAAAGGCAGTTATAACTAGTCAGCCCTCTCTCCTTCCATCCAAAGGACATTCAGAGAATGCCTGACCAGCCAGGACTCTTGCCTTCTTCTCATGGCTGTCAATGGAGGCAACCTGGCACATAATACTATGTTTCCCACAACAATGATCCCAATACAAATTCTTACGGCTCAAGGAGATCTGCATAAAAGAGCTGCAAATATCAGTTGGGATGCAAAGTAGACACTTCCAGAGGAAGACTTTGCTGACTTACACATTGCTTTTCTTAAATGCTGACTTCTTAATTTTTGCCATGTTCAGGATAATGAAGGATGTATTTTTCTCTATAAGAACATAGTTGATCTTAATCCCTTAACTAGTAGATATTACTGATTCTTCTGTGACAAAATCCATGAGGAGTAAATTGCCATCACCAGTTTTTCATCCAGATAACACTATAATTTAAAAATACATCAAGTTTCATTATCTAGAAGAGGTTTATTGTTACTATGAACAATTCTGTTTTTTCAAGAACAGTATTCAATTAATTCACCTCCCCTCTGACTCCGTGGCAGAAGCAAAGAAAAATGGCACCCACACGGAAATCAGTCCTGGTTTCTAGCTATTTTATGACAGTTTGTAGCATTGACAGATGCAGATGCAGTTTTTATTTCAGTTAGGTTTCAGATGTTAAGCATCTTTTTTTCACCAATGTGTATAAATTGAAAACTTGGTTCTGAAATTATTATCAGGAAAAAAAAATTCACAGAAACATAGAATGGTTTAGGTTGGAAGGGACCTTCAAGATCTTCTAGTTCCAATGCAAAGCCCTGGGCAGGGACACCTTCCATATATCTTTCCTTCAAGTCCTATCCAACCTGAACAGTTGCCCTTGAACAGTTATAGGGGCACTAAAAGCACTTCTCTGGACAACCTATTCCATAGTCTCATCAACTTCAGAGTAAAGAATTTCTTCCTAAAATCTAATCTAAATCTGCTCTCTGTCAGTTTAAAGCCATTTCCCCTTGTTTTATCACTATAAGCCCTTGTAAAAAAGTGCACGCAGAGAAAGGACAAAAATTCTAAACAATATTCAGGGAGGTCCTTTTCACATAATCTTCCTTACAAAATTTCTATTCAAATTATTCTAACTATCCTCACGTAGATACAGACAGCATATTTGACTTCTAACAGAGAGAACACCACATAGTGGTGGTCACCTGAACCATTTCTCCTGCAAATTTATATATCCTCCCAGGAGAGCTCCAGAATTCCAATGCTTTGGACACAAATAAGGAAAAAAGAAGTAAATCCTTTTATTTAAGCACAATTGGTTTTAAACATAATCTTTCCCTTTTAAATGCCTTTTATTTCCAAATATGTATCACTCTTCATTCCTCTAATTAAAAAGTAACATAGTGAAAGCCCAGCACTGTTGAAAGAGCACCTAAGAAACAATAATTAAATTTCCTATTGTCTTATATCTATATATATGAAACCATTAATCCCAGTACTTGTGATAGACATCTACACTGTAGTAGGTAATGGAGCAGCCAGCCTAAATACAGCTCCATGCCACTGCAGCTGGATTGTTCCTGTTACTCTAGTTAGTTCATTTACCAGGAGATTAAATATTTCAGCATTGTACAAAGAAGACTGAAAGTCAAGTCCCTTGGTAACTTTAAAGAATGTCCAAGCACAAACGAAATTCCTTGCAGATAAAGTACAGCCTATAAACTTTCCCATTTTATTATTCCATTCCTTTCCTCAAAGGGGGAAGAGGGCTGAGCCTGGTTAATAACATTGTCCTTTCAGCATAATTACCCAGCTTTGTCACTGCTTCACACATAATTAAGTATTAATATTACCCTATAAGTAAACAATATGTACATTATATCTCTGCAATGGGCAAGAAAGCATTCCCTTGTACACATGCTGTTCACTGGAGTAAAATTGCAAATTGCATGCTGCATCAAAAGCAATACTATTCTGTCAGATATTTTTTATTAAAATGAATTTATTCATTCTTCAGTACAATGAACCATTAAAAAATAATTTGCACAATGCTAGAAGTATTCATTATTGCAGGGATTCCTATACAGCGAACAGTGTGTCTAAATATGTGAATCATCATGTAAAAGAAGATTCTGGATAGAAGACGGCTGTTAGGAAACATCATTACATGCGTGTCCATATTGTAAAACTTCCTGTGATAACTTAACCCCAGCTAGCAGCTTGGGGTTAACTGGGGTTGCACTACCCAGTCACTCCCTCCAGAAGGATGCATAAGAGAATCTGATGGCTAAAAGGAAGAAAACTCATGGGCTGAGATAAAGGAAGTTTGATAGGCAAAGGAAAAGCCACACACTCAACTAATCAAAACAAGGAAGTAGTTCTGTATTTCCCTTGGCCAGGCAAGTGTTCAGCCATCTTCAGGCAAGCACAGCTCCATCACATAATGGTGACTTGGGAAGACAAATCCCTTCAGTCTGAATGTCCCCTTTTCCCCACTTGTTCTTTATTTCCCCCAGCTTTTAATGTTGAGAATAACACTGGTCTGCATTACCCCTTTGGTCAGTTGGGCTCAGCTGTCTGTGCCCCTCCCAGCTTCCTGTGCATCCCCAGCCAACTCACTGACTGAGCAGCAGGAGAGGCCCAAAGATTTGATGCTGTGACAGTACTGTTCAGCAGTACCCAAAACATCCCTGCTTTCAGCTCAAAGAAAAAATAACCTTTCCAAGGAAAAAGGGCACTATATTAGATGATCTTTGTCTGAGTGCTGATGACTGCATGGGGATGCAAAAGGCTCTTTAGAATGAGGTCTTCCATGTTCATTTGTGAGCTTTGAGACAAGTCAGCTTTAGAACTGCTCAGTCTGACCTCTGTCCTGTATTTAAAAATCACCAACGCAGGATAGAGTTCAAACAGCATAACTCCTCATACAGTAGCCAGCTGTGCATGGACTCACGGATCTTATGCTGTGCAAAGACCATTGAAATAATAACTATGAGTTCCTTTTTTCCATAAATTGGTTTCAACACTTTCAGCAACTCTTTCTGTGTTCGCCTTTCAAAATATACTACAGTGATAAATTTTAGAATTTAATTTTTAGTTGTAGAACAAAGCACTTCCACTTATTTGTCTTAAGCTTAAGGAGCTTAAAATGCCACTCCTTAGTTGTAGTGTAACAAGAAACAATGATGATTATGATGTTTTACATATTTTCACATTTCATTGCAGATGTCTGTTTTTCAAAGGAAAGAATCCAAATTTACGTCTTTTCTAATAGCACAGGTGCTTCTTGCCTCTGGTTCATATCCAGTTAAAATCCCTGTACCCTTCCTAGTTATTTTACACCTTTCTGTGATAGAATGAGTTCATCTTGCATGTAGTATTCAAAAAACTGGGCAGTATGTAATTGTATTCATTTTATGAAGTTCTGGTGTTTGTTCTCAAAGCTTTACCTTTATATTTTCAACACTGACTTCTCTTTTTCAGTCTTTACCACTGAGGTGACATTCTGTATGAAATATCTGCTGTGATTCTAATATTGCTAAATGATAATAACAGTGGAAATCTTGAGGTCATTATTCTGTACGTGTAGTTAAGACCATTTCCTCTGCATGGATCACTTGGTATTTATTGACATTGAGTTTCATTTGCCATTTTATTACCCAGTAAACCAGCATTGTACCATCAGAATCACATCACAGACTCTTTTAAATATTAGGCATTACTTTGTTTTGTCTGCAAACTTCATTGCTATAATGTTCATCTCATTTTCTGCATAATTTACAAGTCTGTGATATTCAAATTTATGAATATTTTGAGCAGCACAGACTTCTGCAGAATTTTATTTGTAGCTACAGTCCATTATAAGAACAAACCATTGATTTCTATTTAGCAATGTTTTAATAAGGTGGCAATACGAGTCCTTTTTACAGGAATTTGTTATAATATCTTTCACAGTTCTAGCTAGATTATATCATCTGCATCATCTTTAGCCAATGTTTACTGGCAGATTCAAAGAACTCTAGATCTTTGATTCATGACATCACTCCAGTTTTCAAGCCACATTAGTGCTTACTTCATCTATCTATGCATCGATCAATTTTACCCTTTATAATAATGTCTACCAATTTGTTTATTGCAAATTTCAGATTTACTGATACAAAATTCTTCTTCTGAGAATTCCCATTTTAAACATTAGTATCATATTTTCCACCTCTTACTCATTCAAAGTTTCAGGTTGCTTATTACTATTAGTAGGCCACCATTTTTTTATTTAAGTTCCTTAGAACATTTGGATGAAAATTATCAGATCATGGTGAACTGTTAGTATTCATTTTATTGACCTGTAAAATACTATATTCTATTAACACTTTAATTTGAGAAAGTTCCTCAGATATGTCATCCATAAGCAATGACTCTGAAGAAGGCATTTTCCTAGCCTTCTCTGCATAACAATAAATGCACACACCTAATCAGATTTTCTGCAAAATGGCCTTATAACCCTCAATGGCTTTGATCATCTCCCTATTTTCAGCATTTGCTTGCAAATTTCCCATTTCTGTGGGGGGGAGTAGGGAAGGTGTCTGTTAATTGTAGGTTTCCCTTAGCAAGTTGTCCCTCAAAATGCTTTTGTCTCATTTTATTGCAATTTTACATTTGAGATTACAAATTTACATTTATTTCCTCATTTGAACGTTATTCTGAGACTTCTAACAGTTTCTCTCTGATTCCTATTTAACATGTTTTCAGTATTTTGAAAGTATTTTACAATTAGCCTTTATAATTTATTTAAATGTATCAAATTTACCTGCAAACATTCCCTCAGTTAGTTTCTTTATGCTTCATCTTTCTCACAATCCCCTTTTTTAATGCTAAAAGATACACTGGAGCTTTTTGCATTTTTTAATATGACATATTCAGAGGCAATGGAAATATCTAAACATTATTGTGTTTTCTGCTCTAGTGTCTAGTTATTCATCTTCATTTGCTATCTCTTTCAGTAAAGGAATTACAGGAATGTATGTGAAATTATAAAATAGAAACTTGACACCAAGCAATGGAAAAGGACACTTTTCATCCAGTATTTCTTCATACTATGGAATTCATTGTCAGATTTAAGCTAGGTGTTCAATAAGGCAGTATAATAAACATTTCCCTACCTAGGCATGTCATGGCAACCTCCATTAAAATCTTTTATTTATTTTATTTTAACAGATACCATATATGACTTAATACTCCCACCAATCTCCATTGTGTCTTAGCATGTCATCTCTATTTACTTTCCACTCTAACAATGCATATCTCCCTCACTATTTTCTCACCATATTACTCCAGAAATGCCTTCTATACCAATAAAATTTAAAGCTCACCACTTTAATTTCTAAATTTGGGGTTTAGACTTTACTTGCAGAGATGGAGCTGGACATGGAAGACATACACAGGGAGTTATACGGAATACCACTGTATTGATGATAATCAAGTTCAGTGCAGGATTACTTAACAATTACTCCAAAAGCTAGAAACAAACATTAACTAGGAAAATGTGTTTATTTACAAGATACGAACTATGCCATATTAATTCCATGTGTAGATCTTCTCATTCTAAAATAAGAAAGACTTTTTTTACAAAACACTTTACCTCCAAAAGTGTGTATACATATATGGAACATTAATCAGAAGACTACTGCAAGCAACTTTTTAGAAATCTCTCATCAGCTACACTGTTCATTTTCTTAAGCCATACTCAGTTGGTCTTACTTTTCTCTAAAAAATTATACAAAAAAACCACAATGTTGTTCATTTCATATGACTCTCTACCAACACTAAAATAGACTGCTGTGTACTTTCAAAAAATTAGGTTTGACTTCTCTTCCCAATTCAAAATCTGCAACAATAATTTACTTTTAATCTTCCAATTGAATGGAAATCTCAAATGCAAATTGGAAAGGTAAGTGAAAAGTGGTCAAACTGAAGCTTATCATATACAAAAGTGAAATGGAAGGCAACTAAAATGGAAGGCCAGATGTGGCCCTTAGGGATGTGGTTGAGTAGAGGACTTGGTATTGCTGGGTTAATTTGCTGCTTTTGTGCACTGTTGAATCAGTGGCTATTCCTTAGAACTGAGCTGACTTTACCAATAGAATGAGCTATTATAATTCCAAGATTCCTACCTTGAGTGGAAATAATAATTCAGAGCCCATCATTAAGAATGCAAAGTTATCTTTTCTTCCCAATGTGCGTCACTATTAACACTAAATTTCATCTGGCACTTTCTCACATCATCCCCCTGTATTTTGAAATCTTTTGCAAATCTTGTCAGTTACTTTTCATTTTCACTTCACTTAATAGATTAGCATCAGCACATTTTGTACCTCCCTATTCACATCTTTTTCTAGACCATTTATGAATATCTTGAACAGACAGGCATAGCACAGTTTCTTCTGGACTCCACCAATCTTTTTCTAACCTCCCAAAAAA
>VWZN01019151.1:125959-141303 GCA_013396955.1 Regulus satrapa | reverse complement strand
TCTTTTCTATTTCTCTTGTTTTCCACAAGAACTGCAGCAAAGTAAGCCAGAACTCCCTGTATCTGGCCAGTTTTNGAAATTTTTGTCAAGGATTGAAGGAAACTGTATGACTATATTTCAGTGTTCTGCTTTGTGCCAGTATTTCTTTCAGGTCCTGCTGAATGCGTTCCCAAAATGTAGTCAGTAACCTGTGCAGACCCCTCCAAGCAACATGCCTCAGCATAAGCAACAGCTCAACTTAAATGCATTTTGGGCATTCAGTTCTTACAGGGGCAGTCAAGCATGGAGCATAACAACATCTTGCTGTTAGCTGGAAGTCTTCAGCCCTCTACGTTCAATTCTGCCTCTGTGTCCTGAGGCTAATTTCCGGGACTGCTAATTTCAAACTTTTTAGTAGATATTTGTTGTTTAAGTTGAACCTCTCTTGTCACATTTATTTTGTTCGCACCCTAAGGCGGTACATTTCCATAGGTTTCTAAGGTGATAAAGTACTCTCATTTTTACTTTTCATTTAAACTTGAATTTAAAGAATGAAAATCTAATAAAACTTTCATAAAATCTGTTAAAAGTGCTGTAAAAATTCCCCAGGAAGGAAAATAAAATCCCACATAAAATAATTTTCATTTAAAATTATTTAAATGTATGTAAAATTTCCCTTGATTATTTTCATTTAATATTAATGACTAAAGTAAGAAAATTATACTAAATATTCTAAAAATAAGCAGAGTTTCTAGGAAGAAGATGATCTCTTATCCCAAATGGTGCAACATGGCACGATCATCTCTGGTTCTTTCTCAACTCCCATAAAGGGTAAAGAGAATCGTATAAATACAACCAAGTGTTAGCTATGTCATCTCCCACTCTATCATTGTCCTGCAGCTTAAATATTTCACTGAAAATTGAACATTTTCAAAAAATCATAACATCCTTTATTTTGGAAAAGACATTTAAGATCACAGAATCCAGCTACAGAACAGGCAAATCCCCATACCTATGATGAGAAATTAATTACTGTATTGGGTTTAAAAACTAAGTAGGTATAATTAATTTTTTTAAAAGAAAGATAATATGATGATTCTCTTCTACTTGCATTCATTCTTCTACTTGCATATCAGTATAGCGGAATGGCAAAAAGGACTAATGAGAAACTTGCTTTCCTGAAAAAGAATTTACAAGTTCAAATGAGAAGCAGGATTAAAAAATTTATATTTAAATATGTTTCCATCACACAAATTTGAATAAGTGGTTTAAGGAGAAAAACCTTTAGGCTTTAAATCATCACATTGTGCATAACAGCAAAAGAAATTCTGAATTCCCCTTTACAAAGAAAAGAAAATTATTTTGAACTTTCCTTAAGAATTTTGTGGGTTTATTTTGCCCTAAAGCACACACAGATATTTAACACAGCTTTATATCTATCAAATTACAAAATATTTTCTTCAGTTGATTTCAAGATGTAATTTTTTTAAAATAGTAATGATTTTCACTGTTAATGTTGTTGTAACCCTGACCTGTAGACTCTATTTTATTTATTACCTAGTCTTCACTGTATTAATATTGGGAATAAAAGTGATAGCAAATGAAAGANAACACTCATGAATTCATTCATTATTTTTTCAATAACCTGAAATATAAGTGAAATAAATTGTACTTAATTTTTTAATCATCTTATTTTTTTCAAAATAAGAATAGAAAACATGTCTGATGAGATATTCCTGGAGACTGTCATTTTGGATCAGTATCTCATTGGCCACTTGTAATTCTTGGAAAGTCTCCAAATACAATTTTTCAAAGTGCAGTAAGGCTTTCTCTGCAAACTGTTTGCTTTCAGCAAACATCAGACAGCCATAATTCCAAGAAATATTGTTCAGTAAATCTTTTCTTTGTCAAGGGACAACACCACTTCCCTTACAGTCTCCAAAGTGCACAGTTGCCCCGAATGCAGGTAATAGCAAAATGACTCCAAGTGCATAGCAATAAAGCCACTCATTAAGATAGTGAAAGACCAGCTGGGTTTCTCAGGACAGCAGCAATAATCATACAACTTAAATAGCTACAAAGCAAAGAGCTGAATTCCTAAAACAAATAAACAAACAAACAAACAAACAAGGGGGGGGGGGAAATAATATAATTCTGGACTCCCATATTCTCAGATCTCCAGATTCCTGAGCCAGTGGCTGATTAGGAACTCTATCAGTATACATATATCCATTCCAGGAGCTTAAAGTCTATCTACCTGTACTTTAGCTGCTCCCTAGAGGTGGTAGCAGTTCCATCTCTCTAGGACAGTGATAGCACATACTGCTAAGTAGTTTAAGGACACTCATAGTGGTATCTCACTTATGATGCAATCCATAAATCACAGAGTAGATTTTGAAGACTGCTAATCATTCCAGACCTAGACCATTATTGTCCATCATCACTCTGGTCTTGCCTCCACACATTTTTGTCTTGAATGCAAGTCACATAACAGACAGTATTTCAGATATTGTTCTGTGTGCTCCTGTTCCTCATGCTGCCCATGCTCTCCAACACTCTTGTTGCTTCACCCACTACAAACAGCTGCCAAAACTACTGGAAAGTCTGTTCAATACTGGCAGTAGACTGTACCTGAAGCATCTGCAGATGGACAACAAATGCATCACACAGATAGTTTCAGAGTTGCAATAGCTATTTTTCCATGCTGAATAGATACAAGCAATGTTTGCTAGCAAAACTACATACCTGGAATAGCATGAAGTCAATGAAAAATGTGTCATTTAGCACCAAATTGCAGAATTCCTACAGATCCATGCAGATTTCTAGTTTTGCTATGCCTCTACCATAGCAGGGCATCTGTACCAGGGTAAAGAGACTGAGATCTGTTATCCTCTTTTCAGTATACAAATTTATGTAATTATGGAAATTGCATAACCAATTATGAATAATCTATAGAATGAAAACTGTTCACCTAAAAGGCTTGTACTACATCCAATGAATTCATTTAAGGAAATAAATTATTCTAAGTCATAAGTCATTTACGAAGTAAATTATTCACTGTGAATTGTTCACCTCCTAGTAATCAAGGGCTAATCTGCTGTTCCTCCAAAGACCAAGTCAGCGGAAGAATGCAAATAGATCTGGAAATTGTAATAAGTATTGATCCATCTCTCCGACATACATAAAAATGAACTTGATACTTCCTATTTCTTTAGAAAGGCTATAATACTTCATTTGACAAAGATCAAATATAGAAAGTGGAAATACTCAAAAGAAAATAAAAAGCAGAAAGAAAAAAAATTCTCTTATAAAAAACAGTAATATTCTGCCCAAGCAGAAACCTTTCTAAATTGTTTAGGTGCCTAAACTTACATTGTGGTATCATAATCCTCTTTGCTCTCTCACTTATTCACTCAGATCACTTACACAGCTTAAATTCTCTAAGTATTATATTGAACAAGTATTTTTTTGCTCAAGATTTGAGCAAGACAGAATTTGATATCTGTTTGATTTAATTTCACTTTCACTCGGAGAGATAATTTAGGAGGCTGCTGCAAGACAAGCAAAAGCCAATGTCTGAAGGTAGTTATTTCATGCTTCTCCAAGGAGAAAGATCCCTGAGGCAATAGCATACTTGTTAAAATGATGCTGAATGATTCTCATGAAAACCTACCAGAAATAAGGTAGTGTCAATGATTTAAGTATTTAAGATACAATATTTATAAGACAATATATTATCTTTAAGATATCTTTTTATCTAATATCTTTATTATATATAAGATTTAAGTATGCATGGTTAAGTAGTGACCTTTCACTGGAGCTGGGGTTTGGATTAGGAGTCTTCTTTGGGTTCTCATTTTCAGTTATTCCATACTTAAGTAAGAAGAGACTTCTACCCTACCTGCAATACCTGTATTTCTCATTTCTCATCTCTCTTCACTGCTACAGTGCCCTCAACTTCTTTATGTTCCTTACTAGTATACATTTGTCTCCTTGCATATCCTCTAGATTACTCCACTTGGTGATTCCTACCTTTCTGCATTTCTGTGCCTTCCTATCTTTCTAACTACATTTATTTTCACAGGTTCATATTTTGTTTTCCTCTCTACTATCAGAGTACTTGTTATTCCACAGAAGGGCTAGTCTGCAGTCAAACCCCTTCCCACAGCATGCCAGGTCATCATCTGGCAAATCTTCTGAAGGCAGTGGGCAGAGACATGTTATTTGTGCCTTGACAAGTGAAAGAAACATGTGTATCCTAAGAGCTCCAGGTCACCATTCCCTTTCCAGGTCCTCCAGATTCTCTTGCTGATACTCTGGATATTCTCTTTGAAGCCCTACAATCTCATTGCACCACCTTGTCCTCTTGGCTATGGCTTGCAGGACATCAACACCAGCAGAAGGCAGAAAATAATGGCAAGGATCCTTCATCACCTCACGTCTCTGAGCAAATCACCACCAGACGTTTCTGAAAGCAATGAGCTCTCTCAGACATGCTCCAGTCCCTGCCTTTTTCTTGAACTCCCTCGATCCATTTTTGAGCCCTTTATCCTCTAAACCTTTTTTTTTCCTTGCACTTGGTTGTTACCATTGGATAGATATTCACTTTATGCTTGCTCAAGAGGTAATTTAGGAACATTAACACAGGAATGCTCAAACAATGTGGGAGTGGATTCCTTAGGGTAGATACATGCCATCCCTTTCCATGTACTGTAACAGATCTCAACAGGACACAAAAATATTCATGAGTTCAATTGCTTTGCTCTCACACTGAGAGGAAAACAAAGGCCAAATTTAGCAAAGTTTCACAACTTGAAAATGTCAGCAGAAGATATTTAGTTTAAAATTCCCATTCCATTGCTGATATTACTATAAAGCAAATATATGTTTCAAAGCAATTGTTTCAATTAAGAAAAACTAAAATTTTCGTTTGGAAAATGGCGAAGTGGGTTGTTTCCACAACTTTAAACCTTTTTCAAAACTATTTTAAGCCAGGAAACTAATCAAAAAGGATCTTCCACAAGCAGTTGCAGTTCAGTTCTATCAAAAGTTTTCCAACTAAAAATGGTTTAATAAAAATTGCTTTGAACTACTCTATCTATACATTATTGTATAGATACTATTATTGTACACTATACTATATAGAGTGCATTGATAGTACATTATTGATGCTTTATTGATAATTAGTTTTTTTCTAAGTATTTTTTTCAGTTTGATTGTTCTAAAAACATTATATTAAAACTTTATATTAAAAATTTATTAATACACAATATGGATCAAATATTAGGTTCCTCGTTGCACAATCCCACCAAGATCAGGTGATGTTCGAATAGTTCCAACATTTTCAAACCTTAACTCTAATATAAAAACTGTGAGCTCTATACTTAAAATTCTGAGAGACAGTAAAATAGTCATTCTTTATTATAGTTCACATCCCAAGTTTGGTGAAAGCTTGACAGGTTAACGCTGGTACTTTGGAGAACTGAGACATAAATTAAAATGTAGCTTTATAACCTCTGTTCTTCTGAAAATCAAATCCTTCAAAGGGATCAACTTCAAATACAGACAATTCAGAAAGACAGGACCATTCGATATCACATCTTCAGATTGTAAAATCTATCAAAGAGAGTCTGGACAGAATATATAAATTGTGTTTGTGTGAACATGTGCCTACAAAAGCACAATAAATAACAGTAAAAATCCTTCTGACTAAGCAAGCATCAATTCCAACAAACCCTTTCATTGCTGAAATTTCATTTAATTAAAGATAGCATTTTTGCTGAGGTAAGGGAATATGATTGTTGGTTTATATAATGAATCCTATGTTTTCTCACATTAAGAACAGAATAATTTATCTTTAATTGAAGGGAAAGATTAAAAATTCACCAATATAGATATCAACAAAATTATGCAACCTTTCATATAAATAGAATTTACTTAAATTCAGGAAAAATTGTAAGTGTGCAGAGCCACTTGCACTTGATTTGAAAATGGTTTTGTCAATACACATCAAGTTAAGTTAATTTCAGACAGTATGAAAGCAATCTGAAGGAAATACAGCTACAATACATAGCTAGATATTGCTGGTTGCTTATGAGTTAATCTGGTCAATTGATCACTAAAAAATTGCATCAGTCTCTACACTGTTCAATGGGTTCAATAAGTTCAATAAACACTGAGGTGCAAGCTTATAATTTTAACTGGTTTTCTCCTCTGCTCTGTATGTTGAGTGTAAGAGAATGCTATCTACAGGCTCGACATCTGGAACATGAGCAAATAAGCTGTGTATCCTCTAATGCAAATCCATCTGACAGCATAACTTTTTTCCTAGGATTGTTGAAAAACATTATTAAATTAAAAGCTCCTCAAATAAATTTAACCTATTTCTTTGCTTTCTGAATTTCAGAATTGCAATCTACATGTGATGTGCTTTTTTTAAATTAAAACCAAAAGGCTCCTGAGCAGAAAAATTCTATGTAATAAAAAATAAAGCCACCTCCTTTCCTAGTCTCTTGGTTTTTATCCTGGCCTTTAGCGACAGCAGCAGAGGTTTCATAAGGACACAGGTGCCAAAGCCTTGTATTTACATTTCCCCACAGAAAGAGCTGCAGCTGTTCACATAGTCCATAACACCTATTACACAGCTGCAAGGATCTCCTCAAGTGCCCTACTGGTTTCTTTAAGGAGCAAAAAAACAGTGCCTACCATGCAATATTGTTTTCCTTCTTTTATGACAGTGATAAGTGAGGCCTTGCAGCAGGAGGACCATTCATTCTGCACTATTAGATACAGCCCTTATTTGGTGCCTAATGTTCCATGACCCATAAGTATTAAAGAAACTGCTAAGAAGTATTTGATCAGGTAAAAGGAGGCATACAAAAGAACCTATTGGAGAACAGAAATGTTTCTTATAATGAATAAAATACAGTATATTCAGGTAATAACAAAACAAAAGCATAATCTGAGTTGGAGGCAAATTCTTGCACAGAAAAAACACCATATTCTTTGGTGGTTTCAAACCTGCAGAGACTGTCAGTCTCAGGCATGAGAACAACCAGCTTCTGCCAGACGTGCTGCTTGACCTGAGTGTTGCAACAATGATAAAGGGAACAAGAAAAAAAATCACATCATGTTTTATGTTAGTCCATTAGTGCCTGCTTTCCTCTGGATTGTCAATAATCCTCTGAGAAATGGACTTGCACAAAACCAGCCACAGGGCTAATCCCTCAGGAATTAATTGGTCTGGCAGACTACAGAATAGGACAACCCAGAAGCAATGGCAATACTATGTCAAAGCTACTTGGTGGTCTATACAAAAAAAAAAAAAAAAAAGGGATGTACAAGGACCCCATTTTCCTTTGTTCACTTCTTTTTCACCAACAAAGGAAAGGTTATTTTCATCAGGCAAGGCTGGAAGTGACATCAGGAGGCAGGACGTCTCTACTGCAGCCTAGAGGCAACAGGGTCTCAACTTGCTCAAGCAGGGTGCTCAGGTCTTTATTCTATTTAATCTCATAAACCCCCAAGGACAGAGAGCACAACTGTCCTGGACAGTCTTATGGTTAAAAAAAAATATTTAAAAAAAAATGTTTTCCTTCTGTTCAGTCTGTACATTTCCTCTTTCCACTTACACTCATTATTTCTTAGTCTCCCAAAGAGCACGTCTCCATCTTGTCATTAACCACAACATAAGCATCAATAAACTGTAGTTAGGACCCCAGGAGGCAGTAAGTCCTTCAGACACTCCTTGCAGGGCAGATGCTTGAGCCCTCTGCTGCACATGCTCTAGTTTGTTTCTTTCTTTTGGGGGACCAAAACTGAGCACAGTAAGACAAGGTCTAATGAGTGCTGAGTAAAGTAGGATGATCCCTCCTTTCAGTCTGCCACTTGTGCCTCTATTTCTGTAGCCAAGAAGCCCACTGGTCGGCCTTGGGGCCAGGGCACAGGGCTGCCCATGCTCAGCTGCCCACCAGAGCCCCAGAGACCTGCTCTCTAGCCAGGAACCATCTCACAGCCTGAACTGCTGCAGAGGGGCTTCCTTCCCTGGATCACCAATGGCATTTCTCCTCCTTGAATTAATACATGTCCAAACACTTTACTGAAATGGATAATTGAGACTACCAGCAAGAGAAGGAACTGAAGCTCTCACAGTAATTGTCTGCCCAACAAAACCACTTATTTTCAGCCTGAACAGGGCCAGAGCAGCAGGAGCAGCCACTGTGCCTGTCACAGTATCACTGGCTCTGCTGCAGTCATAGCAGCAGCTGCTAGAGAATCAGGTCCAATTGCCATTCCTATGCCTGCTGGCCCAGGAAACCAAAGATGGGTACAGACAGCAACTCAAAGGCTTGCTTAAGGATATCAAATGAAGTGGCAGTCACAGTCTCAATGAGCAAAGTCCAATGAGCTGCTCAGGGAAAAAGCAATCATCTTGTTAGCCCTTAATCTGACAAAAGCAGCACAGAGCCCATCCTGAGAGCTGAACATGATTAACAGTTATTCTAAGGTACCCCTGTGTAATCAGGAAATGCTCTGACAACAGCTCCAGAAGGAGATTAAGGTCTTTTCTCTGCCTGAAAAATAGGTAAATCTGCCTCCAATAAGCTCAGTAAAGAAAACACCTGTTTTGCCAACAGGGAAGAGCTGGCCCTGCTCATGCTCTATACTGGCTCTGGAGCCCAGAAGCTGTGGTTGGAGTTGTTCTAATGATAAATCTCCTAACATGCCCTATGAAGAAATGAATGTGTTGGTTCAGATCTAGTGTTACGCCCTTCAGACAAACACAAAGAACAGCTTGTGTCTGCTCAGCAAACAGCAGATAGGCAGCAGAACCCTCCTGCTTTTATTCAGCCATAGGACTGCAGCCCTGAACTTTCCCTTACTCCACTGCTCCCTCCCAGCACATTCCAGGGCAGCCCAGACTGCAGGTGACAGTAAGGACACAGGCCCATAAGGAGGCAACTGCATAAGAGTGGCAGCAGCACTGAGCCCAAGGAGCTGCCTCCCACCTCTGCAAACCAGCAACTGCCCAGCTGCCTCTGAAACACAATTTAGAGCAGCTCCAGATGCCTGGACAAACTTATTTTGTTGCTGCAACAACCATTTTTCCTGGCCCCACTTGGCCTTGCCACCTCCTCCATTGCCTCTAAAAAGAGATTTCTTAGTAGGGGAGAATGGGAAGAGAAAAAGCTCCAATAGAAAAGGAAATCTGATCTGTGAGGGGAAAATCCATTTAGATCTATACAAACTGTACAGCCAAAAAGATTCTAAAGACATTTTTCAATAAGCAACCACTTGAACATTCCACATTGAACCTGGAAGAAACCAGAAAGGAAATGAAAACCAAGGGCAACACAAACCACAGCACATTTCCCCTTTTTTTCCCCAAAAAGATAATGCCATGTACTTTATCACTGCACTGTTGCAAAAGAATTAGTTTCTTTTCTCTATATATATTGCTATGCCAGCTAACAAAGCTAGTAACAGATTTCAGTAGAAAAATTTTGCATATGTGTTTTACTCACTAAAGGTTGCAATGAAACTATACTGCATAACTCCCTACAACTACAGTAATCATTTAATGTCTTTTATTTAATTACACCAACAAATCAGCCAAGGCTAAAAGCTGGCTTTCATAAAATGAGGCATTTTGTTGACTTGGCAAATCAAAAAGATGAAGAAAAGGTACACATACGAGGTAATAAACAATTGCTTTCAGAGAACCAATCATCAATTTAGTAGCTTACAGTAGCTAAAAGAGATGGTGACAGAAATACCGTGTAGCTGCATCTTGGAGATTTGATTTAATTGGTAGAATTAATCAACTAGAGAAATTGCTGTAAAAAATACAGGGTTTTGGAAGTTTAGGGAGAAGGTCACCTTACAGGTTTAATGCAAAATATTGTCACTTTTTGGCTTCCGTTCTACTGACAAAATGTCACCGATGTGTACTGGAAGTCTGTCAAGTCTCAAATATGTAATCAATTCACCTTGCAGAGTGCTAAGTTTTTTGACCCAGACACATACTCAGTAAATTATCCCTATTCTTCTTCATTGTGCAAGAATGTGGAGAGGACTCTACATACAACAGGCTCATACAAAATTTCAAGGTAGACCTCTCAAAACTTTGCACTTTCCAATCTTTTCCTCTGTTTTGCCTTCTTGCCTGACAAAATTGATGCACCCTGAACTGAAATAATATATTGAAGATCTCTTCTAATGCAAAACATTCTGTGATTCTATTAATTAAGTCATTGTTTGAAATAAACCCATCTTCTTCTTTCATGGGATCTCACACTGATTTTGCTAACTTTCCACTGACACTGAAGGGGACTGTGCCATTACATGGCTGCAGGCTGGCATGTAATTTACCAGCAAGCATTAAGGAAGGACTAGAGCAGTCATGATCTTAAAAAAATAAAATAAAATAAAATAAATTTATCATCATTTAATTATCTAAAGTATTCAGAGTTTGTTAAGATGATGCTTTAGGAATCCAAAGTCAAGGAGTCTCCTCTCTGACTTCATGTATTTCAAAGGGTCTTTCTGACTAATTCTTATCCCTGGAAGACATGTTAGTCATTCCTAAGCCCTCAGATACAAGATCTGAGCTATATTCTCCCATGGACACACTTCCTTTTTAATATTCTCAAGCTGCACATCCTGGGGACCTGGTTGCTTCCTACTCTTGCAGCAGCTGGGCTTTAGGGATCATTATCCTTTTGTTTGGGAACGTCCTGGCATTTGCAATCACCTATTGCTCAGGCACCATCCTTCTGGGGGAAAAAATACAACAAAATAAAATCTACTATCTCCCCACCTTTGTTCATCCACAGCAAATCCAGAATAAAGTTTTAATATTCCTTTTACTAAGTTATGAACTAGCTAGTATGAGACTCACACACTTCTTCAGCAGGCAGGTACTATTCTTGTATTTAATATCATGCTTGGTCAATTAGGAGTAGAACTTTCCCCATATTTCAGTATGAACTGCTTCTATTCAGTGAAGATTCTATTCTGCATCAGTCTGTAGTGCAGCAGGTATAAAAATAGAGATGTGATTCACGTATGCAGCTTTTCACTGTTTCTTCACTGAAATCAGACACATGATAATCAGCCACTTCAGATGGCTGTGGGTTTGAGATTGCTAGACCCCAAGTCTTTGAGGAATAACTGTTTTCCAGACAGTAGAAATTCTCATCCTGAACCTTTTTCTATGGCTTTTTAAAGGTAGTGTTGGAGTTTTTCTGTTCTTGAAGGTTTTTTCATTACTGATTAAATGGGTATTTGGCATGGTGACAGCAGCACCTGACTGTCAAGGATAACCTGACAAAGTGCCTTAACAAAGATTACTCACCAGGGATATGAGGGAAGTTTTAATGTCTATTTAATCCTTGTCTCTTTATGAAACGTGAAAGGCCATAATTAGTACAAAACAAGAGGGCAATTTTGTGATTTAGATCTGTCCACTATGAATTTAAGCTTTTCATTTCACATAGGCCAAACAAAAGCTCGCAGGTGATAACTACACTCAGACAGTGCCAACCTAACCTGGGACATAAATCAATGCTCTGGAGGTGAAACACTTCAAATCCAGTTAGTGTGTTACTAAACAATCTATTCTCCCACCTTAAGGACTCTGGGGAGTTGTATAAACCAAGGCAATAACACAGCCTGGACTGAAGAATATATTTCCACACATTCTTCAGTATCCTGTACTGGTCAGCTTATTAAGATTGTCTGCACGTGTTAATATAGAAATAAATATTTGGTCATTCAACTGCAAAAAGAGTTCACAAAAATTAATGGCAACTATAAAAACCACATCACTTTACTTAGACTGAGTCTATCCTTACCATGAGCTTTGGAATGTGACAGGTACATGTGCTGTACACAGGATAAAAAAAATGTGCTGTAGCAGAACTGCAGCTCCATGACAAACAGGAATATTGTTTGGGGTTCTTTTGCAGAGAACTCCATAAGCAAAAATTTTAGTTAAAACCCACATCTTCCAACATATTTCATATTTTCAGTAGCCCTGGACAATCAAGAACACACCTCATGCAAGCATTCCCCAATCTCTGCATAGTACAAATTAGGTGCCACCTCTTTATTTATTTGTTAAAAACCTTCTGCTTTGATAAACTTGAGGAACCATAGCCATCCAGTCAAAGGCAGAAAACACTGAATAGTCTTTATGCCTTGTAAAAAAAAATTCAAGTTAGTCTTTCTCTTTATAATCTGAATATAGCATTTAAAAATATTACTACTAGTTAATTTTTTTAAAATAAATGTTAAAGTATTACAAAATAATTCCAGAGCTAGAATGTCATATCAAATTGAATGTGTCACAGCTATGCAGTAAGGCACTTCTATTTGTCAATATAAATAATAATTACAGATTGCACTTCAGATAATTTGCATTTTCAAACCTCAGCTGTGGCAATAGACATTTGTGTCCTGCTGCTGGGAGTGGTCATGTAAGAGCTCAGAATTATCTAGCAGCCTTTCTAGCCTCCAGTTTGTTCCTCTCTTGTTCTTTTAGGTCATGTCAGAAGCAAATTGCTCTGCAGGGTCATGGAAGCAGCAGGGCAGATTTCCTCCCCCTCACCCCGGGAACCCCTGCAAGCTCCACAGATTTGCACATGTGATGATGGTGCCACTGAGTTTGCAGATGCTGCACTTTTTAATTTTGCTCCACAACTTTTAATATGGCTTGGAGACATATCAGCATTCTCAAACCAGTTAATCAAAATTTACATATAAATAAATGGCTTTTATATATAAATAACTTCCTTGAATATTTAGGAGATATTTATTAGGATCATGTCCTGGAAGACATTAAGATAGATAGGATAGCATACAGATTAGCATAAAAAGGGAGGATGAAGAAGCTCTAGAGAAAACAAGTGAAATTTCAGTGGTATCTACGTGTGCTTGTCAATGTGATACTACTGTTATCACATTACCTTTATACTGTGAATACAGAAATATATTTTTAACAACAAATAGCTTTTCCTTGATCAATTTGAAGTGGGATATAAATATTTTTAACAACAGAGTGTAGACACAACAAAAGAAAACTAAAAAATACCTGGGTTTAGATATGAAAAATCTCTTAGAATTCACTTAGAGTTTTATCACAAGCCAGGAAATTTCTCCACTTTCTTTTCCAGATTAATACCACCCAAATATTTTCAAATAACAGCAAAAAGAAAACCCAAAAGTTTTACTACCCTGGATTCTTTTTTTCCAAATACTTCATTTTGACAGCCCTCCATTTAAAACCCATATTTAGCACCACAGAAGACATGGATTTGGGAAAATTACATGAAAATAATATTGTTAGGTGACTATGCTTTTGAAATAATCTCATTCCTGATGTTATCTTTTCTAAGTCATACATGCTCATTTTATAAACTATTTCCAGCATAGTACTATTTCAAATACTTTAACTAAGTATAGTACAAAAATTCTAATTGTGTTTTTCATAGTCCTCATAATTCATTACTATAGCTTTGTATATTGCTGTCAGTTGACTTGTCCAAGCTGGGGAGATTTTTCTTGTCATCATTTTAGTCAAACAAAAATATTCGAGGACCTAAAGATCGGGAGACCTTTGGAGGGTATTTTTCAATCCATTTGTGGCACTATGTTCCTCTTCATCAGAGTATTTGCATGCCCCATTAACATGACAGTTCCAGAGATGGATCAAGCAGCAATCTCTAGTGCTTTCCTGTGCATGGCATAATCAAACTGACTAATGGAAGTTGTATTTTATTTTTTAAATGTAGAAAAGCTAAGTCAGCATTAACATTTCTCCTTGTGCATGGGAGAAAAGAGAAAAAGCAGCAAAAGGGCAACTAAATCTAACCCTCATTATTTAGGGATCACATTTTGGGACCAATCTCCTCTGGCACTGAGTAGCTGAACTCTGCTGAATGAATTAATTTAAAAGTACTTTTTTTTAGATATGTATGAAAAACTTTCACACTGAGCAAAATAGAATCATAGGAAAAGGTGTGGTTGGTTTATACACCTAAATAAGAACTGAGATAATAACTTTAATCCATATTCACAGATTTTCAAACATCTATATACATATATAACTATGTATACACGCCTATATATGTCTATACACATATATTCTTTCTATTTTATGCCTTCAGGAACTTAAGATACAGTTAAAATTAGGTCAGTTCATATGCTGTTTCCAGCTTTATAGTTATGGAAGAAAAAACCCTAAATGTAAAGGAATACCCTTTAATTTATGCTTTACCCTTTAAATTGCTTTCCTGTTGTAGACCCATTGAGATGATTCATTTGGATAGCTCTCAAACCAGTGACTACAACTTTCTCTAGACCAAAATCAATGACAGCCTTGTTTTTATTTTTCCTTTCCAAAACACTACTGAAATATTCCTATCTAAACACCAAAGAAGTCAAAACCTCAAGCATTACAAACACAAGTCTTGACCCAGATTCCACTGGGAAATGTTCAATTTTTCGCAGAAAAGATTAAAATAGAAAGTCACTAAATGTTCTCCCTGCTCAAAGAAGGAACCAGCTGAATTTATGTCACTCTTCAATGGCTCTACATCAGCCCCTTCTTTTTCAGCCTGCCTTCAATAAAATTTCTTACCAAAGACCACAAGAGGCTCCCCAAACAGTGAAAAATAAACATACACCCTGAGTTCTGTTTTAGAAAGATATTTTAAAATCTCCTCTTCATCACATCCTGTAGAATCTGAAAAAATCCTTAAAATCCTTCAAAACTGTACTCTAAGGAGATGACTGCACCTCCACTGCAGAAAAGATTTGCAAGTATACTGCTGCAGACAGACACTGCAGTAAAAATTTCCCAGTTAACAAAAGAGCTGCATAGCCTTGACACACACACAGAGGCGCTTTTTTTTTTTTTTTTTTAACAATATTGCAAATTAATCCTTTGCCCAAGAGGCTTTCATATGGCCCTACCATTAAAGTTATGCATATTGTGAAAGGAAATGTATAGATTATCTGAAGATGCTGTCAAATAAATTAAGGCTGTTGTTAGATGTTTACATGTCAATGTCAGACACCAATCGGCTTCACTCGGACTATCTGCTACAAATAGCAATGAAAATGCATGACAGTAAATCCAAAATTGCAATTTCTAAGAAAATACTGAATACATTTAAATGTTTAAAACTTGAGAAAGACACATTGATCTCTGAATCCCCTGAAAGGAATCAAGATCCATTTTGCCACACATCTTTTATTATATATACTCACAGTTCAGCTTAAGAGTGGAATAAGAAATTTTCATAGTAAAATATTTCTTCAGATATAACTTAGTTCAATAAAGACTTAGAATTAAAAAAAAA
>VWZN01019151.1:66313-125860 GCA_013396955.1 Regulus satrapa | reverse complement strand
AAAAAAAAGTCAAGTCTCTTAATTTTCCAGGCATGGAACAGTTTGACATTTATTTGAGAGAGGTCTCATCCCAAGAAGATCCCTGTCTGTTACATCTTATGGTTTTAAAAAAAGTTATGACCCTCAATTTTATCTCAGTTCAGATAAGACCATCTCCTTTCACACCATCAATTTTAAAATAGAACAGAGTGAAGGAATCTGTGAGGAATCTACTTAATAATTAATATGGCCAACCAAAATTCAAGCACTAGCCATTGTACAGCTGCCCTAAGACATGCAATAAATGATGACTATTATCAATCACAGTAATTAGATTTCTGAAGCATAACCATTAATTGGATTGTATAAAAGAACCTTATTTGGTGTGTATTGTGACTTGTTTTAGATAATTTTCATGACATATCCATTCCAAGCACAACAGAAGACACAGCTTCTGCAATTTGTTTTCATTAGTACTACATGATAGTATGAAATTTATTTCAGTCTTTAGGGCAAAACAACTACATGTGCTACTAAAAGTATGATGATTATAGATATTTCATCTTTCTTAAATAGCTAAAAGTTGGTACCCCTGCTAATTCAACATGGAATCGATTTTAATGGACTAAATTGAGAGTTTTATTCATATGTTCACTATGGAAAAGTTGTTCATGAGAAGATAGGTGACACAGAGGGTTAAGTATGAAAGCTCTTTGGCACTGAGTTTAAGTCAGGACTGAAAATGAGATTTACTGTTCTCATACACCTAATCCAAAGGAAGTCGGTGAGCTTCAGAAGAAAACATCAATTTGTCACAACTGATAGTCTGTTCTACAGATATATCTTAGTGAAATAAAAGAAGGTTATTCCAGGGAAAAACTGCTGGTTATGTGAAGAAACTCCTATACAAAAATACACCTCTCAAATGCCAGTAGGGTCTGTCTAATGAGTTACAAAAGGAAGTAAAAAATATTGTAAGGCACCTAGGATCAAGTGAACAGGCCTAACACTTTTTACATATTCTTTTTTAAATGTGACAAGAATTATAATGTTCCCTCCCCTTCTATATTTAGATCCTGTCATTATAAATAGGCAAAGCTTATTAACATGGATATTGAATTTTTTAATTCAAGATAGAAGTCTTGATTATTCTTCAAAAGCAGTTTTTTTTATAAGAAAAGGCCAGAATTTCAAGGATCATCTTTTTTTTACATTGGACTACATTTTGAAATTAGCACAACTGGTTCCTAATCAAATTTAAAGTATAATTTGATCAAATAATAGAAAAAATCAGTTCAACAATGCTAGTGCATACTATAAGGAGAGGGGGAGTAGCACATATACTTTTCTGAAACTTATTGTCACACCACAAAACTGTGAGATTGAACAGAAAACTACTAAAAAGTTTAGAATAATTTGGATATTTATTGAAGCCAGTTTAACTTCAGGTATGTTTTTGGGACTTTTTAAATCTGCCATCAGCTTCACCAAGTGGAATGCAATGTTTATTGTCTGCCAATGCCAACTGGCAGGGTGTTATCCAGAAATTTTTTTGTGCTCTGCTAAACCAGTAGTTGATATCTCATTCTGGAAGTTTTTAGTTTTTTTATATTTCATTTCATAAGCTACAACACAGAGTTTACAAAAAAAAAAAAAAAGGAATGATCTGTTGTGCAATTCTCTTCCTTCTCAATAACTGCATTGAGCTAGCTGATATTTTACACATCCCTTTATGCATAAACACAAACATCAAGCTGAAATAAAATCTGAAAACAGTAAACATCTATCAAAGCTATAAGAAAGTGAAAATGGGGCTCTATGACAGGACTTCTTAGGGATTCTGACAATAGGCAGGGTAGTAATCCCTTTAATAAAATATACACATACACATTGTATGACACATTCATTGTTTATGATGACTAAAACTAGTTCATGGCAGCAGAGAATCTAGCTTTGCAACTTTAAGAGTCCTTTTCTGTATTCTTTCTTTAGCCTTGATAGAAATATACAACTCTGCATGAGATATGATATGAAATTGCACAGGTAATGGCTTGTTTTGGGGATAAGTAGTTGATGGGAGTTGTAGATCAGGCTTGTAATGGAAGTAAACTTCAACCTTAACTGTACAATAGCTATAACTGTTCCACAAAAAGGAAAAAGATTAAGTCTAGGTATATTGTTTTGTCACTCTGGCACCCTGGAGTTAGTAAGAACCATTTGCACAATCCAGTCAGGACGAGGCATGCTAAGAAAATTGAACGAATATAGGTTTCTAACCTTTCTAGGGGAAAGATTTGTTAGATGCCTCTTATTTCAGTTTTGTTCTGGAAAAGGTATTTCAAACAATTGGAGTACAAAGGCATATACAGTGCTGCAAAAGTGTCTAGCAATCTCCACAGACTAAAGACAGCCATTTATTTACAAAGGTCACAGTGCAGAGTTAAATAGAAGAAATACTGAATATTTAATTATACAGCATATCCACTAAATGGATTATGATATATCCGTATCTTGGTCATACTTCAGCAATAATTTAAAATTAATTTGTTAGATGTTTGATATTTTGAAGGAATTCTTACTTGAATTTGCTTCTGTATAAAAAAAAAAAAAAAGGAATGATCTAACAACTCGAGACACACAGTGTTTAATATATAATTATAAAATATATAATTATGCATTCTGCATAATTACTGCTTCTGAGCAATTATTTTTCAGCCGACCAAAGCACCACTCTACTACCAAGCACATTTTCTTTAGAGTTTGCTTCAGTGGGATGATAAGATACCAAGTTGCCAACTATCACTACTACACTTCCAAAAGAATGACAGAAACACTTAACTGATCTGAGAACTGCTCTCAAATCATAGAATATGCTGAGCTGGAAGGGATCCTCAAGGATCATCAAGTCCAAATCCTGGTCCTGTGCAGGACTTGTCCAAATGCTTCTTGAACTCTGTCAGACTTGGTGTTGTGATCACTTTCCTGGGGAGACTGTTCCAGTGCCAAACCACCCTGTGGGTGAAGAATTATTTCCTAATATCCAACTTCAACTGCCCCGACACAGTTTCACAATAAGGAAGGCATAATTAACATGCAAGAATTACCACTTTACTGATAAAAAACTACCCTTACTAGGGGTCTGGAAAGTATTCTGGTCATATAAATTTTACATTTCCACAGCACAGGTCATCATGCTTTAGATCTCTTCCTCTTAATTCATACCTAATGCCCAGTCAAATTTCAAGATGCTGACAAAAGCCCTACATGGTCTTACAACAACATAAAAATATTTTTAGGAACAGCTTCTGCTATAATTATTTTTATGCTCCATAGAATGAATAAGTAACTCAGAAATGTGAGAGATGGCTTATATTCATTAGTAAAAGCTAAGCTGATATCAACTCAGAGAGTTTACGAACCATTTGAATTTTTTAGCATTTCAAACAAAGTGTAAGAAATGTAGCCATTTTATTTTGGTTGCAGAAAGAAATCTGAATACAAATGATTGGATTTCTCTTGTCTCCAACTGTTAGGTTATACCCTTTTCATTTCTGACTAGTTTTCTTGTGCCATATGATTAGGAGATGAGAAAGTTCATTATCTCCTTTAACATATTTTGCATGTCATAAACACACTTTAAAAAAGCAGTCAGAAGTAAAGTTGCTTAAATTTGGCAAACTGTTTCTGGCTATAAATAAATTAGTCTACATAAAACTTATTTTCTTCATTTTTAAAAAATACTAACATTCCCAGAAATTTTTTCAAAACATTTTATTCAGGTGTGATTTTAAAAATTAATCTTATTTACAGTACTTTACAAACAATGATGGCAGAAAAGTTCATAAGGATCTTATTTTTGTCATTCAAATGGGTTCAATAAAAATGAACAATTAAAAGATGGAGTAACAGAATTCTTTTGTGAGTGAAGATTAATATACTTTGCTTGATGTTAGGAGTTACTATACTGACCTCAACAAGTATTAAGGTGTCCTGGGTACTTTGAAAGACAACTGGAACATTTTTGTAGGCACCATATAATTTATTTCCAGAAATGCAGGCTGGCTGACCTTGAGATATTATGTCTGGACATACAGCCCCCCTGTTGTAAGACCAAGTCAATGATTAGAGGGTGGAGTTGCAACTTTTATTGCACCAAACAGAAGGCATTTGTAGAAAAATACCTATATGTCACTTAATTATGTTTTAGAAAATGTCTTTTGAATATGCATCCACAAGAGGATCAGAAAAAGCTGTATCACATACTAAATTCCTTATGAATTTTAACATAGGCACATAAGATTTTGAGAAGATAATCACCTAAGCATTCAGACAGCTTGCAGGAAAATGTTTGTTTGAATCTTCCAGCAAGTCTGGTAGCCATGTCAACAATAGGACTTAGGCACCATTTAATCAATTTATTAAAAATGGGTCACCTACAAAATCCCTGCATCCAAACTGCTGCTCATCCCTTAATGAGCAAATAATCAGCAAGTACAAATGTTCCAGTCTCAGCTTCCAGGGCATATTGTTTATCAATAGTTGTATGTGTAAACTTTATTAGTGGACTGATCTGACAGTACCTTGCCTCTACTCAGGTAGGCTTCATTGCCAGACTACTTGCTGAATCCTGATTCCTGGAAAAGAAGACTTAGATCATGTAAAATACACATAAAATACTTAAGACAGAAAAAGGTCAGTAATGGATAGCAGTTGTAATCAAGATACAACCAAGAAATCCAGCTAATGGAGAAAAATAGTCAAGTCAGGAGAAAAATGGCCAGGTGACTAATCATTCTCTGGAGATGCCTGTTTTTCACCACTGACTAAATGTAGGCTGGGACTACTAGCTTAGACTAGCTTTAAAAAACAAAATGTTGGACTCTCCCAAGCCTAGTTCTGCAGTGCACCAAGCTGCTTGCTCAGCAAGGCAGCAGCTACCCCACTACGGAGGAGGACAGGGCTGAACTTTCATATATTCCTCAGCAGAGGATTCACATTATCTTTTAGATGTTCACAAGACAATATTACTTCATTTCCTTTTTCCCTCTAGGAAATAAAACACTAGTTGTACCAGTCTGTTTAGTTTGGTATGGGGGGAAGTATTTAGCACCTGACAGAGTTTTCCCGGGTCTCAGCATAGGGAGATACAGTGCCTTGCACTGTGGAGAGGAAGGCAGTGCAAAGCTTTAACAATCCCTTGAATCTTGTCTTTGCAATGGCATATCAGAACCTGGCAGAGCCATCATAAAAATAAATCTAATAGTGTCTTAAATTCATAGATTAAGATGAACGTTTCATTTTGCATAGTTTCTTAAAATTTCTAGGATTATCAAAGAAGAGTAAACCATAACAGAATAGTGGCATAAATTGGGCAAACACAATTTAGGCCATATTTTTCATCAAGGAAGCTGGATGGTGCAATACTTTGAGCTATGACATATCTACCCTATCAGTAGCAAGGTTTGTTTCAAAGGGACCAAAATCTTCTGCCATAAACAGTAAAAAGCTGAGCTTTCTCCCATTTGTCTATGAATTATCTGTAGTATCGTAGGAAGAAGGAATTTATTAAGGATTTAACACTAAAACTACTCTCTCATCAAAGTCCCTGCAGACAAGAGAAATTAAATGACACAATGTCAATATGCGGTATAATTATTTGAGGTTCAGAAATGTCATAAAAGTCAAGAAAATAAGAAAGAATCTCTTGAGACTTTTTTAGCCTTGGTGGCAAAAATATTTACCTGTTACAATTTTTTTAAGAAAAAGAAAGCAGAATGCATTAGAGTCATCTATCTACCTATTGCTCCTTGGAAAAACAAACAGAAATAAAACTATTTCTAAAATTCTTAATGCAAACTGTTGAACATTATAGAAACTTCAAGTGTTTCAGTAAGAAAACAGCACTACCCAAGGGACACCATAAATTCAGAGAGAATAATTAATTTCCATTGTTAAAAGTGTTGATCTTAGTTTAGACTTAAAAGAACAAGTAACCTGTCTTTTAATATATCTTATCCATTTTTTGCATATAATTATCTGTGGTGATCTTATTAAAATACTTTATTCTTTGCTGTGATTTTCACATTTAATCGTTTTATCTCCAATATATTTTTTAATTTATTTCTGGAGAGATCCAACATATAGATATCCTTGTATAACCCCTTTCAAATTCACCATCCACTGTTTGCACTCTACTAACACTACCCTCATAAAATCCCTAATGATTTACTCAGAGCCTAGGCTTAAAATCCATTGAATCCTCATCCTCCTTGATTTATCCAACAACTTCAAAGCATATTTTTTCTTTTTAAACCACTTAATTAAGAAATTTGACTGAGGAAAATGTTGGCACTTGCATCAGAGAGATGAGGACCAACAGTTGGCCCTTTTATTTTTAATCTTTTTCTCTGTGGCTCGACAGAAGCTTGACACTGTACAGCTCAAGTGGATCCACTTACTTGGGATGTACTTAACTCTTTGTCAGAAAGAGAAATCAAAGAATGATTAAAATATTGAAATTTATGAACTATTCAGACTAAATAATAAAAAACCAGTTTTGACTGAAGGCGATACACAGTATTTCCTTGATATCCCTTTGAAAAACATGGAGGGAAAGGGCAAAATCCAACAACCTGCAAAGTCCTCTCCCAAGAGACTTGTTGCTCAGGGGGGACATGAACAAAGTCAAAACAACTGCAGTCACAGCATTTCAACACTGTTTCAAAGGGCCCCAATGCTGGGAGCCCTGCTGTGCCCTCCACTGAAGGCCTCTCCCCTTTTCAGCCCCAAATCTGAACAGAACAGAGTTAGAAACTGCTCCTTAGGCTGAAAGGACAAGAAGAAGTCAACATCTAGGCTTCTCACATGTCCTGTTGACTGTGTAGCCAGGGCCTTTTATTTGAATGCTTAAAGAAATTAATAAGAATTATGCCTTTTTAAATTTATTTTCTCTACACTAATAGAACTTGAGGGCACATCAAACCTGTGTTGAAAGCATAGATTATTTTCTGTTTGTGGATTGAAAGAGCAAGAAGAAAACAGGACTTTGGAAATTACACTAGGATATATAGTGCCTCTGAGGGGACATGGCCAAAGAATGCATCTCTGTATTTAATGCATTTCCATTTTTCTTTTATCAGTCTTCCATTATTGCTAAAGACTGTGAAAAATTTAAGAGGATATTTAAAATCCGAAGTGAAAAGCCAGAAATAGGATGGAAACTGCTCAGTATTATTCTCCTCTTCATAACAAAGAAATAAAATTCATAAATAACCACACAAGTCAGAGAGTCTGTGGGGTTTACAGAAAGAACCATTGACCTGGTAGTTCAATGTTGGTTGACCAATATTCCTACAGAGCAAGACATTACTGTGTTCATAGCAGGCAGGACAGGAATAACTGTGTTCATCCATGCCATCCAATATCAGACTCTTGTGCTCCTTAACAGAGTTTTGTGATCAAAAGCAATGACTGGCTCTTTGTAGTCCTTGGCACCAAGGGATGAACCCTGAATGCTGCCAGCAACAGTGCTGTCCACACACCTCATGAGCTGCTCAACTCTGCTCACCTGCTATATATACACAGAGCCTGACATGTCAAAAGCACAGCAACATGAATGCATTTGTTTTTAACCTCATTCAACTCAATCTCCTTCATAGAGTCAGGTAAAAAGGCTCTATCTGCAGGACACAGCAGAGGGCTATGGAGACTAGTTACTCTATTTATAAAGCTGCTGCTCCAGTCATTATCAAAGTATGAACAGTCAGTCATCATCTCACAGTTAGAAATATCTTTGTATTTCTTTATGAGCCAATGACTGAAACTGATAATTGATAAATGGTGGTACTACCTATTGACACTAATGAGAATATGTCAGTCAACTTCTGCTAAAGAATGTTATTTGTGAATCTCTCTTCTCTAAACGCCAGGCTGATGTAGTTTCATGCTGTGGTACCTCCATACTTACTCTGCAAGAAATTATGTTTTACACAAAATCACTTCTCCTTTGAGTCCCCTTTGAACCCTGGTACCACAATCCAGCATCTGTTTTCTTTTGACATGCAACCAAAACCACTGAAAATCCAGTGAGTCTAGCCTGGACCATTACTGTAAGGAAATTTTCCACAGACATGCTTAGAGGGAGTAGAAGGTTAGGTGGTGTTTAGGTAGGAGGCTAAAGTGGGGTTTAATGCTGTACAGGCTTAGCTCCAGACAATTCTTATGTATCTCTACATCCAAGGAAGCTGTCATTACTAACCAAACATATGTCTATACAAATGTGAGCAGTTCCACCGAGAGATGCTCAGATTAGCATGGACAAAACTAGCCTAGTTACTAGAAGGGACATAATTCCCTTGGCATGGTGCTTCATGAGTAGTTATTCCAAATTTCTCAGTAAAGCTGGCTGGATGGGCAGTGAAATGCACTCACTGTATGCTGGTACCTCTTGGGCAGTGATCACTGCTTTATAGACATGTCTTTAAAACTTGCTAGCTTGGGGAATTAATATTTTTTTCTCTGAACATCACTAGCACTTTTTTCTCATTTTCAGACTCCTGCTAGAGTTTCAAAAGACACTTCATACAGGAGGGTTGAAAACGCCACTATCTATCTTATGTCCAGAAAATTAATTAACAGATCCTCAAAATAAATGCTTGGATCTTCCCCTATTAAATCCTTCAAGATGACCTTGCAAGGTCTTCTCCAGTTGTTTTCAATCACAAACTCTTAGCTGGAAGATACAATCCCATGCTGTGATTCCTTCAAAAAGAAACCTCTCTGTTCCTGTCAGTATCAATGCTTCCTTCAAAAACAAAACAAACATTCACTCTCTTTATTATCTGACAGGAAGTAGAAGCTCCATAAAAAATATTCTCCAAGTCCAGAGGGAAAAAAAAGAAAAAAAAAAAAAAAAAAAAAAAGGCTCCTTTTCAAAACTGTTAACATTTATATTTAATTTTTTTCATCAAAAATCAATTAGGAAGGACACTGATGTTACCAATAAAAATAATAGGACTTCAATATTGACAAAAACCACACCAACACTGTTTATAAAATCCAAGAAACAGAAAAATTACAAGCTAGAAGAGTAAATCTCAATGTGCTTTGGGATGAAACAGCCTAGTTCATGAAAAGAAAGAAAAACTAAATGCATTTTTTCCTGAGTATTTAATCAAAAAAACATAACGTAAAACATTAATAACTTCCTAGTTATTTTTGCTTACTTATGATGAAAGACTCTCAACTCCTACACTAGAACTCCACAGAAAAACTGTCATGAGGAAGGTTTATTTTAAATAGAGCATTACCACACAATGATGCAGAATTATTTCTTTGTGGCATTTACAATTCTTATATATCTCTTTTCACAAAATTAATTATACACAGCAAATAACCTTGCAAGTTTTCAGAGTTAAGTTGGTTTGTTTAATAAGCTAGAATTTAAATATATAGAAACATACAACTTTGAGGAAAAAAAAAACCCATCAGGTCTAAAAAAATTTGCATTTAAGTGCTCAGCCATACTGGATTCATTTATGAGACAATCTCTAGCAGCAGGAGATAAATCAGAACACAGCAGTAAATTATAGTCTTAATTCATCTGATTATATAATTTTATTCTTCTCCTTCTCTCTCTTTTTAAATCAGTGCTTGAAGGAATGAATTTATTGCTGAGGCTTCTCTTCCTGTTCTGAATGATGGATTCCACATTATTCTTGGAATTACATATATACGTAATTTAGTACTTCAAAAATAATTTTCTTTGTTTTATGACTTATCTAAAAATATCTGCCTCATACTTATCACTGAAATATTAGAAAATTGGGGAACTGAGAGAATAATATAAAATATGTAAATGTTCTGCAAAAATGAGTTTTCATCATATTTTTTCATTTTTTCCTTAACAGATCTTATTTATTGAATGAAACTTTTCCAAAAGCCTCTCATGTGAAAATCTGAAAGTATTAGAGTAGCCCAGTTACTTTATTATGATGAAATACTCAATTGAGCTAAAATTGAAAAGTTTCGAGTAAACAGATGCCCAGATAATAAAATTATTCAAGAGCTGAAGTCTACAACACACTGGTATTAGATTAAATCATTTCAGACACAACCTAATCGTGGCATCGGTGGGAAGCAGGTAAATGCCAAAGGTGTGACAAGTGGACACAGTTCAGGGAAGGAGGCAGGTGGGTGAAACCTGCTGGGAGAATTCTCCCCTCTACTCTTTTCAGGAAAGAATAGCAAGGCTTTCTCTGTGCCCTGCCTTTCTGGAGATGATGCAAAACAAAAATTCTGTTGAAAGACTTAGAAACAAGTCCTGCCAAGAGGCACTCAACACCAGCAGGACCTGCAGACTGGTGAGCTTGGCAGGTTGCCCTTTTTACCAAACTGACGGTTTAATCCCCCTCTCTGGATTAACAAACCCTCAAATCTCCAGCCACTTTGTTCTACTGATTCTCTTTAGCTTTGACTTGCTGTTTAGATAGATAATTCATTGCCTCTTCCCTTCACTGACTCCAAATACATCATCCAATGAAACAAACAAACAAACAAAAACCCCTTCTACTTTAACTAGGTTTGAGAGGTGCTTCTTGTACAAGAGAATAATGAGGAAGCAGCCAGTTCCTGTAAAATATTTGCTGTTTGTCCTCACAGTTTATACATTAGGAGAGGCTGAAATAATTTGTGTAATAACCAGCTGGATCTCAATATTTTTCTCTCAAGCTGCTGGTTCATTCAGTTCTCTCCCTCTTTTCAATACAGCAGTTTCCCCACTGAACTTGCTGTTCCTTAAATTCCATCTGCACTTTCAAACTATTACCCATCTGTGCATCATGAACTGCAAATAAACCTCCAACCATGTGCTGAGTGAGCTTATTCTGGTTTTGTTATACTCCATAGCCTCTTTCATGAGCTAGTGAATAATCATTAAATAAGACCAACATTAGTCTAAATCATACAGCATGACTATTTCTCTGTTTTAAGAAAAGAGGAAATAATTTTTTTTTCTATTTTAAAATATTGGTACTTTTTAATGCAAAAATAAGATTTCATCCTAAACAGACTAAAGCCTTTGTTACTGTGTCCTCTGTGTAGTTGGCTGTTGTTTTCAGGAGCAGATAGTTATTGCCACTGTGCTGGGTTTGCCTGCAGTAGAGTTGATGTTCTTTATAGTAACCAGTACAGGGCTGTGAACTGTACCAGTGCCCTGGAGCAGCACCCAAAGGGACTCTCAGAGCTTCCTTTTTCTACAGCTCTGCAGTACCTCTCACCCCACTTCTCCAGCCCCACTGCACATCATCTGAAGCCACAGCAAACACTTGTCCATGAGACGTGTGACCTGGTGCATAACAGCTTCTGGTTTGTCATGAGCGAACGAAATCAACAGCTGCACTTCTCTTCTCAGCAATGCAGGGCAAGGTTTTAAGAAAGCTTTGAACCGTAAGCAGTGCACAGATATATCCACCCTACAGACGCTTTATTTCTGATAACAGTTTCCCTTTTTAGTAGAAAGGGGGGGAAAAAATCCAGCAGAGATTACATATTTGGCCTAAGTGTATCAAGAACGTTTGCATTTAACGCATTTAGCTAAAATCAGTGAATGATTTCACCCTCCTCAAAGATACAATCTTGCAGTCAGGTCATGTGTCAGCCCAGGTTTTCACAGTATAAAAGAAAGCTACAACAAAGAACAGTCACTTGGATCACAGAACACGACAAACATGCTTTGTAGGATTATAAAGGATTTGATTTCTACTGCTTCTTTAACAGGCCTACTCTAGACAAGCAGCAGTGATGATTCCTCAGCAAAAATGGGATATGATATTTGCAAATGCAAAGCTATTAACAAAGCAAATGGGTTATAATACTAATTAAGAAACCACTAAGCAACCATGCATGACCTATTCCTGATTTGTGCCATGAGACTGTACGCACTGAAAGCAAATGACAAAATTCAGCAAAGAGGATGACCATGCTGAGTTAAATGAATTTGTCATTCTTTATTAAATTAGCATTTATATTCTAAAGTGTTGTTAATAAGGTTTGGTTCAGCTAATACTGACTCTGAATTACAGCTAATTATGTCAATAAAGTAGAGCTCTGCAAATCCATAGTATGAATTCTGTGAAATTTTACATTAAAAATTGTAATTTTATATTCCCCTGATCTCTACAACTACAGTACTCAGAATTCTATTTCTAAACTATTCATCAGTGTTTGAATTAAAAATACATCTTTATAAAAATATAGACTGCTTTTAAAGTTTTGGTTTTTAAAAGCATTTTATGTCTAGAATTACATACTACGTAATTTTCCTTTTCTTATATTTATCTTTCTTCTGAATTTGTAAAGCAAAGATCTTCCGGTATTTTTAATATTTCAAAATAGGACAAAAATTGCTAAGGTTTAGGAATGAATTCTTCAGGAGCAGACAGGAGAGTTTTGTTCACTTAGTTTGTAAGACATAGAAATTTTTATTTAATACTAAGAAATATTATTTTAGTATTTTCTGAATGCACGTGTCACATCCACTGTGTGCATCAGATCTTGTGTTTCTTTGGAGAAGACCCTAACTCTCTAAAAGTAACAGCTGCAATGCCAGCAACTTCCAGAAAGTGAAGTTGATATCTGGAATGGCCAAATTTTTGGTGGGAAGTAATTTTCACCCAGCCCTTGCATGCATACCTAAAAATAATAGTATCCAGAGTACATCCTTTCCAGAGGTTTAAAAGAAATGAAAGATACTTATTTTGAACCAATTTTCACACATGTGGTATATCTATATGGGGAGGTATATTAACCAGGGTCCAAGACAGGTTTTACCTTAAAATTCTAAGAATTTTAGAATTCACACTGAAATTCAATCTTTAATTTCTATGATTTACATATATAAATCCTTAATTATACTAACGCTTCTGAGATGAACCGTCATTCAAAGAGCAGGTTTTTTAAACAAATAAGTAACACAATTTTATTGGGGACTTGCAATCTAAATTAAATCCAGCTAGGAAATATTTTACTATTCAATATTAATGCAAGTTCTGTTTAGCCAGTAGCTATTTGAATTCATATAATTCTATGTACAATTCCAGTTCGGTTCATACATAAACACTGGGATTTGATCTACTTCTTTTCCCCACAGAATTTTTTTTTTTTTTTTCATGTCAGTAATAGTTATGAAAAGCATGAAACGGGTGAGAGGTTGACAGCTTTTCAAGTTACTGGGAGCACTTAAGATAAAGGCAGCAGTAGTACACATGTGGCCTACTAACAGTACCTTTATTACCAGACACAAAAAATATCTGGCTACACTGTAAAACGTCTGTTACTAAGCAGTGCAAAGCAAGTTGTATATCACAAATCTCTTCCAAGAACCCAAAGAAGTACACAGAGATATTATCTAAGGAGAAGTCTTTTTGGATAAGTGAAAAATTATTTCTTTAAACTATAATGAAAACTTTGGTTAAAAAAGTCAACGTTTTAAAGATAAATTAGCATCTTCCATTGAAAGCAAAAAGGCTCTTTGAGAATTCGCATGATGTCACAGTTTGGCTGTGAGGGAGGTTGATTAACAAAGAAACAGTTTGCATGTCACTGAAACTCTAGGAGACAATTCTCTACTGAGAACTGTAGAAGTTCATTTGAAATATATGAATAAATAAAGGAAAAAAAGACTGCTGACATTACAGCAGCCCTTACATTAACTGAAACCATGACATAACAATGCAAATGTATACAGCCTTTCAACTAAAAAATAAACTAATATTTCAGACCATAGAGCGTATCTGTTCTATGAACTTGATACAGTTTCCTGGCACAACCAGGAATTTTACTATGGGCCAGTGGAATTCACGTTTATTGTGAATGCACAATAAATTTATTTGCAGTTAGGAAGAAAGAAACTCTGATAGTGATAATTTTCCCTCACACTGAAGGTGTGAAAGAGATTAGTAGCCATTCTGGATTTTTATGCAGTGTCTACCTCCAACACAAAATAATCAACTCATGTTCCAATAGTGCACTGGAACTGCAACAAGTTGTCTGGGAAATGCATACAAACAGCAAGTTTTCTTCCTGGCCAAAAATAACCCACTTTATTTAACAAGTTGTCTTATCTGTTTTTGCCTCTGATCCAAGTCCTGCGCACTTCCAAACACTGTAGACACACACTGGACAAACTTTTTATCTGGAATCCTTCTTTACTAGGGATGATGGCTACCAACCAAGTCACAAGTTTTCATTACATTTTTAATACATCAGTACTGCAATATTTTTCAAATACTTTTAACTATTTATATCATATCAATAGTTTTATGTCTAACTTTAGGTTTCAGCCACTCAAGCCATTCAAACACCATTCAAGCTCTCTGTTGTCACTGTTAAATATGCTAAAGATTTTAAAAATCATAATGAAAATACACAGTTTTTATCACAAATAAAACTGTCATGAGAAGTTTAAATAAAGAAGAATAAACACAAATGAGAGGCTAACAGGAAACTGGTAGCTAGTATTAATGTGGTCTATCCAGGATTTATTATTAATCCTGATAAAAATAATATTAATGTTATAAAAATAGTTATAAAATATTTTGGAAAACAGCAAGAAAAAAGAGAAACATATAAGTTGATCCCTTTCATTGGAGCAATGCTGCTACAGTCATTTTGTTAATCCACCATCCTAGCCATATACAATCTAATGAGTAGTAGTATATTACTGATATGCAAAGTATTATGCAAATTATATTCAAATCACAATGACTGATAGCAGGTCAAAGCAGCATGCATTAATATTCTACTAGTTGTACTACAATTACTGTAAAGTACTGCCTGCACACAACCAAGACTATTAATGACATTCTCTACACGTACATTAAACTACATTAAACTTTTTCTAAATGTTCTTTCTTTCAGTCACAATGAAAAGAAGCCTACTCACTACTTCAGCATTTTCACTTCCAGTGGGACTTACAGAGTATTTCCAGCTAATAAGCACTAACCCTTCTAGCATAAGAGTTTCTAAATGTCATCAACACACTTTACCCAGAGGATCTACATTTTAATCCCACTCTTAACATGTCTCTGTCCCACTGGGCCAGAATTTTACAGCAGGCTAACTAAGCAGGAGTATAACTTTTTGTTCAATTTTTCCTTTCAAACCACATTACCTGTGATAAAATTAAGATATCATTACACGTAACAATGCACAGTCATCTGTGAAGAGTAACACAAGAAAGAAGCATTTAGCAAAGTGTGGCAAAGACCATTTTCTCCAAGCAGAGCCACTGGTCTTAAACAATCACCTCACACCACTTGAGGAGAGAATTTATACATAACAAAACAGACATTTTGAGTGGAAAACTCATACTAAGCCAGGAAATCAACATCACATGACAAAACACCACAGAGAAAAATATAAATCATGGCTAATACTAGAGGATTGCACACAACTTTGAGCAAATCTCAAATATTTTCCCTAGGTAGCATGAACTGATGATGCCACTAAGGCAGCATTGCTGTTCCAATGCTAAAAACCAGACCCCTTTTCACAAGTCACTCTTCTCTTCTTACCCTGTTCCAATTCTTGTGAGCATCATCCATTTTCTTTCCTCAAACAGAAGGGTAAGAAAAATAATTCCTTACTTCTTTCTGTCACAACCTAGGTCATCTTATGAATCATCAGCCACAATACCTTCCTTCAGAAGATTCCCTTTCATGTATTTTTAAGAGTCTGCATAGGTTAAACATCATATCATTTGGAGTCAGATTAATGTATTTTGAATAGATCCTGTTTTGGAAGGATTTAATATTTTGGGAAGTGTTCAGGGGTTCACTTATTCTGGTAAGAAAATTCTTGGTACAGAACAAAAGCCATCTTTGAAATCCCAATCTACTGTGGCACAGACAATGCTATGGAATGACTACTATTTTATTTTAAATAAATCCATGTTCTAGTTAAAATTTTTGGATGTTATTTCATAATAGTGCAATAATCCAGGAAAATATTATTTACTTCATTTTAATAAAATAACTTTTTTTAAAGTCAGGGTTACTCTTGCAAGGTATCTCCTCAAGAATATGCCAAGAGAATTGATTTGATATCAGTTGGTACTAAAAGATCACTAGCTATTGACATGCTAATTAATTCATCAGCTGCAGATTATGTCTATTTTATGATGATCCCTGTAGTCCTGTAGCAAATCAGTCTCCTAAGTATGTGTTCTCTCTGTTCTACCACAACTTCAGTAGTGTTGCAATATGATTCACAACTTTTAAATGTTGCAATGTTACTACTGGATCTTCTGCACATACATGCATTAAACATATTCTTTGGCCATTCCTAACCTTAATATTGGCTTCAACTGGCTAGCAAGATTGAGGAGAATGAGTTAATATTTGCACAACACTTAAGCTTATATTTTTTACTGCCTGCACAACAGTTAAGTACATATGGAAGTGCTGCGTGCTGTTACCCATACATGGTTTCTCCAGCTGAACTGAAGAAGCCAGGCAATAGAACTCACTGGACTGTTGGCAAAGGGAGCTGCCCTTCACTCTGTTCTCTCTGCTTCTGTCCTCTCTCTGTCCAGCTGTGCATACTAACTCCATCATAGTTTTGTTTTCCAATTAAATTTCCATTGAGAATGAAGAAAATATGACTAAAGAAAAATATCTGCTGGGGGAGCAGTGGATGTCATTTACCTAAACTTTAGGAAAGCCTTCAACACTGTTCACCACAGTGCTCCTTTATAAACATTAGGACATTGCGCTCCAAAGGGCTGGACAGCTAGAGGTGTAAAAGATTGCTGAGATGATTGGTCTCTGAGAGTAATGGTGAATGGGTCTGAATGGGTCTTTGTCTGCAGGCCAGTAAGAAGTGATGCTGCAGGAGGCTCCTTGGAGCTATCCTGCTGGGCACCTTTATTACAGACTTGGAGGAGGTACTGGCACGTACTCTCTTCAAGTCTGCAGATGACACCAGGGCCAGATGATATGCTGAGGGGTAGGCCTGCTATTCAGTCAGACCCAGGTGGGCTGGAGAAACTGGCTGACAAGGGTTCCAAGGATCTTCACATGCAATGAGGAGAAATACAAAGTACTCTTCCTGGAAAAAAATAACCCTTGCAGCCACCCAGGCTGGGGAGGCTGACCACCTAAGGACTCTTCCAACCTGAATTACCTGTGACTCTACTATCCTAAGACCCATAAACTTTCCTCAAAATAGGTATTATATAATTTAGTCATGACAGAACAGCTGTGATGTTTTATTTAAGTTACTGCTGCACCTAACAATCCGTCCCTCTCTGTCACACATTACTGTGCCCACACTTTTCCCAGCCTCTCCATCTTTGCCATGAAAGCATTACATGAGGGGCACTACCCTCCTCTAATCACTAGTTTTCACATAAATACAGATCTTTCAAAGAATTTCCATTTCCTCTATCCAAGGATTCCTTAGTACCTCTTCAGCAAGAGATTTCTGAGATCCTTTCCAGCCACTTGGATTCTCAGCTTCTGAAATGTCCTTTTCCTTCAGATAATTCACTATTTAAGTATTTTCAGAAGTACTGGATACCTGATGTTGTTTGCATGCTCAAAAAGAAACAGTTCTGCATTTGTGTCTCTGAAGTTTTATATCAAAAGAAAATATTTGCATTCTTGTGAACAAGGGATACAGAAATCTTTTGCATCACATAATATGAATTGTTCCCTGTAAGTTAATTTCAGTACAGCAGAGTAAGTAGTCTGGAACAGCCACATTTCCTTTGTCTTGAGCATCAAGGATGTCAGACAGTAAGAAAACGGATTCCCATGATTGGGCCAACAGTTCCAAATTTCGAAGAGTTTTCCTTCATTCTCTAAACTTCTACAGGTTTCCTACAGGACCTTAGGGGACCCAGTCAGTCTTATATGGAGACTACATCCTTAAAACTGGAAGGCATAGTAAGACAAGGAAGCACCTTACAGTACAAAGTAAAATTTCTGAACACTCACATAGGTTGTTAACAAAGGTGGATCAAGTACCTACCATTAATACATAATCTTCCACTTGTATTATGATACAAATGTGATGCACTGTAATTGAGAAACCAAGAAAAGAAAAACAAAAAACTGATTTATAGGGGGAAATTAAATCTGCTGCAGAGTAGATTTCCATTGCATAAAAATGGTATATGTGCTTCTTTTTAATGTTAGAAATATCAGGAGTTGGGCTCCCTGCAGTACTTGTGTTTGTTCTGAGATATTTGCTGACGGGCTAGTGTTGTCTAAAGAACTCAAGCAAACAAGAACAGCATACTGGGCAGTACTTTGCTTAGAGCTTGTCTGTGCTTGACACCGCACAAAAATTTCTCACCATTTTCATCAGCCATATCCTAAAGATGTTAGGTAATATTTAGGGTCAAAAACCAATTAGGTGCCAATAAGATAATGATTATGTAATGGAAATGGCATCTTAGTTAAATTCTAGAGATTTTAAGTTAATTTGGGGGGACCAAGTCCTTCTACTATTTAAAAGAGACTATTACTCAAATATTGCACTTACACTTGTAGTATCATTCTTACACTCCTGGTGGGTACCTACCTGTAAGCCAAATAAAACCTGTGCTATTTTCCTAAGAGCATTTTCTTAACACTTGTGAATATTTCTCAGGCAGTTATTTCCTGTATGGAGTTGGATGTGGTAGGGCATGATTTTGTTGGCTGCTATGCTGTGAAGTCTTGTGTATGACCACATTTCAAGGAGACTTTTCACAAGTTCCATACAGAATATCAGATCCTTTAAAGAGATCTGTCCATCCCAACATCTTTCTTTTGTTTCTACAGAGGTGTTCCCAGAGGATTAGAAAGTCATTCATCATAGCTCTCCATCTAGAGAATAAATATAAATATAATCACAAGTCAAAGACTGCTATCATCTCCCAACTATTTTAAGAACAAATATTTATTTTTCATAGAAGAACTTTCAAGTATCTGGCCTATTTCTTTTAGTAAAGAAGAGCTCATTATTTGAACATTTCACTGTCTGTGAAAAGAAGCACAAAATCCATCAATTCTTAGGTGCCAGAAACAATATGGGATAGGAAATTACTTGATTCCCTCTTTACCACGACCCCCAGCCAAATGATGAGAGAGATTTTAAGATAATTTACAGAAAACAGTTTCTCATTGTGATAAAGCATTTCCTCTCATCATGAGTAGTTGAGAAGACAGGAAACCACTTAACTATCCCTTCAGAGCCTACTAGGAAGGTCCTACACAGGCCATGATCTCCACAGTGAGGAGGACCTCCTCCAGAGCCTAAGTGAGCAGCAGGCAGATTTCAGTGCCTCTATTCCTCTCGCATGGATTGCAGAACACTTAGCCTCAACTTTTTCAAGGCAGAGTATTTTCTCGTGTTCTTACAGCACATGGAAGAATTAAACCTGAGCAGAACTCTCTATAGGATGGAATCAAACAAAACACTTTCATGCCTTATTTGTGCCTCAGGTGTGTGTAACAAATAAGCACTCTACAGATAACCATTCTTTAGTGGGGCACAGAAAAAAGTTGTTATACTCTCTTCTTCTTTGACAAACATTACGCAGCCATGTCATGTAAATATAATCTTGACAGCTCTGTTTCCTGAATTCTATTTCCTTCTTCTTAAAAAAACCCCTTCCATTAATCTCTCATTAATTTTCTACAAGGAGCAAATAAATTAACAGAAAAACACAGTACTGATTCCCAGCATCCCAGCCTTGTTACAGGCCTTTGCACTACAAGATGTTCTTTAAAAGTCATCAATCATTCCTTCAGCTGAGAAGCAATGCTAAAACCAAAACGACTCTTTTATTTTCTCATGAGGGCTTATAACTGGAGTTTTTAGCAGCCATCTTTGCAGCCCCAAAAAGTCATTTTATTTTATAAAAGAATCCACATCAAAGATTTCATGCACTGTCAACACATTCTCATCATTGTTTGCCTACACTCTTTGAACTATCTCCCTTCAGCTACTGAAATATTAAAATTGCATTTTCCTCTATACTGTCAAAAAGTTGTGCAGCTTAACAGGACAGTATTCTATAGTTCCTGAACATTTTGTTCTCTCCAGGGAAACTGAAAGTTGGAATTAAATGCTTTATTTTACGAAAAATAACCATCAGAATATAATGATGAGCTTGAGGTAGCATGGAAAAGTGTAGAGGAAATTATTATCCATTAGTTTTTCATAATAAATAATGAATACTGCTTAAGAAGTATAAGACATAATCAGAAAAAGTTAAAAACAAATACAAATAGAAATGTTTGGACAGATAATACAGCAATCTCTGTTACAGGATACCTCAGTATCTAAAGTTTATACGGGTTCAGTTAGATGAACTCATGCAAGAAAACCATCACTGTCTATCCAAAACAACAATGCAACCTCTGATTCAAAAGGTTCCCAGACACAGAGTGCTGAAGGGTGTTGCCAAGCAGGCAGGACCTCTGAAATTCTGTCTTGTTTTCTGGAGTTCCACAGGTTTCCATTCACCAAGGAAGTCCAGGCTGAACAGACCCAGGGCAGCTGATCTCACATAAAGCCATACTCATGGATGAATTTTAAATGACCACCCAAATCCAGCAGCTCCAGTAGAAGGCACAGAGAGCAGAGCTGTGACAGTCACACATGGGATTATGTATTTGAAATGTTTGAACTTAGCTTTAAGGAGCAGGTCTTACTAATTTGGTGATTAGTCTGATTTCATCACTTTTTTGTTAAGCATTATGCTGTAATTAATAATGGTGTGCTCTCACGTCCCTTCTGATAAGGAAGGAAAATGTTCCTGTTTCACAGCTGAGTAGTCAAAGAACAGGGAAATCAGGCATTCCCCTTAAGGTGACCCAATTTCAAAGATATATTTGGCCAAAGATTTGTGTATCAAGATAAATGTTAAGAACTCCAGATTACTAAAATCAGTCAGAACCATATTTGGAACACAATTATTATTCTATACAAGAAAGCTAAATATAAGCTAACCACTTAGTAAATGCCACCAACATTGTGACCATTCCTGTATCCTCTGCTCAGATGACACCTTAACTAAGAAGTTCTTCCACATGAGCCTCACGCTTGCACAGAAAGATAAGACAAATTAAGGATTTCAGGGATTACAAAGATAAGACTCCAAATATAGGATTCAGATTTCCAAATGTTTTGTGCAGGAGTTCCTTAGGAAATAAAATCACAAATAAATAATGCAATCCTGAAATTTTCTCATACCATACTATTCCATGCATATTTTAGTATATGCTTGGACTACAGTTATTTGCTTCACACAGTCAAAGTGCAGTAAGTAGTTAGAAGATAATAATTTTCATGGACTCTTCCCAACAAATATTTTGAACAGGATTTTTTTTTTTTTAATAGCAGAACTTTTCTAATCATTAGATCTCTAGACTTTTATGGGCCATCAGATATTTAAAGACATAAGATTTAAGAATGATATACAAGTTATAGCTGCAATCCCAAAAATATTTCAAACAAAATAAAGTCCCTGGATGCTGCCAGTCCCAGGAGAGTCAATGAAAAGCTGGGAGTAATTTCACACTCACAATATGATTTGGAGTGATTTCTGCAGAAACTACTTCAGAACTCTCACTAGGTCTGATCAAAAGTCTTATTAAGTTAGTGGTAAGGCTTATCTGTCTTCCTTGTCTTAGACTTTTCAAGCAGCAGTATACTATATTGCTCAATTGTTTCAACCCAGTTTCTTTCGATTCCCTTCATTTGTTTTTAAGTTATTTATAGAAACACCATCATGAATTATTGTACAACTGCTAATAATGGACAAATAACTCAGGAACTCTTTGACCTCACAATGTTTCCCATATTGCAACTTTGATAGCTGTCATACAACTAATCAATTAATTACTGAACAGTTAGAAGAGCTGATGTACAAGTCACTTTTTATAAGTGCTTATTTTAAAAAACAGAGTACTAGTGAATCCAAGAAAACTGGTAGAAGAGTTAATCCTCCTGTCTTCCAAAATGCTTTCTTGTAGATAAATCAAACTGAGACACAATTATTCATCAAAGCCTTTTCTAGAAAGAAAACCTAACAGGAGGTTCTGACATTATGTCTGATCTACACCTCAAAATATTAGCTTATAATTATCTTATAATTATTAGCTTATAATTTTCTTCAAGAACACTCTCAGAGATATTCCTGTCTACGTCTTCTAAAATAAACTTTTAAAACAGATAAATAAATACAGATATGATAGTACTGGCATCATCTTAAAAAGGTATGTGAGAAATTTTTGAAGCTCTGGTTCTAGAAGAGCCATGATACAGCCCTGTAGCACTGGAACTTTAGCACTAGGAATATTTTATGTTAATTTTCGTTATTAGCTCTTCATCACAATCCTATTCTTACATGTCAATGGGGGGTTTTTTATACTGAAAAAAAATTAAAACCCCATTAAAGTACCAGGCTGCCTATGCCCATTGTCTCATGTACAGTGCCCAACAACATTCATAGCCCTCAGGCTGCCACGGTTCAACTGCAGATACTAGTTTATAAAAAATGGATGCAAAAATGCATTGCTTTAAGGACACTGGTGTAGAAATGATAGTTTAGTATAATATAAAAATACTACAAAGTTTTTAAAGACTTTACTAGCTTTTATTTCATACTTCAGTAGCAATGAAATGTTATGTTTAACTTTGAAGACTTTTCAAAGCTGTATATGCTTGATATAGGAATATTTGGAGAGCATTAGAGAAACAATATTTACTGTAAAAAGGTGCTTTATGTCAATGAAAATACAATATTGCAATAAACAGAATGGTACAGCTCTATTAGCCCAAATCCAAGCCTAAATAAATAAAATAAACTGTGCTGTCACGCAAACATGTACTGTTCCTGTCATGTTCTAATCTTAATATACCTGCAAAAGCAGCTGCACTACCCTGCATACCCCAAAATTCAACAGCTTCAACTGAAGTAGAAAGCAGGAGACCCCTTCCTTTAAAAATGGTGCTCCAACACTGGAACAAGGAGAGATTAAGTTTGTCTGCTTTTGCCAGTCCCTAAGAAGTGACCTACCTTTTCATGACAATTAAAAAACAATTTTAGAATAAAATGCTGTCACACACAGAGAACTAATATTGTCAGTCTCATATAATATATGCTGGAAGTGCCTCTGTTTAGGAAGCCCACTGCTGCATGCTACACCTTTCTAGATTTCTGAATATGTTCTAAATTAATCTCAACACTGAGTGAAACACAACAGACTCCTATCAGATCTACAAAGGCATCAATGACTACACAAAAATTATTCTGTATCAAGCAGATGGAAGAACAATCTCTTAGTGAGACAGAGGACTGTGGAAAAGAAAACAGTCCAGGTCTGCTCCCTTAGCTTAGAGTACAGCCCTCATCAACTGGGACCTCCACAACAAGGGGCAGTTGCACATTATCTACTACACTCTTTTTCCCACCGAGAAACATCTTTATTAGTGCAAACCTGACTTCTCAGCACCACTGACACTGCATAAACTGAAGAGGAATTGTATTAAAGCTGTGCAGCTGCAAGCATACCTGTTTTGTCACAATTCCCTATTGCAGTTCCTGCAATTCCCTACATATTTTTCCCAATATTTAGAGCAGCTAGATTCAGCATAACAAAGCAAAGACCCATCTCCTTCATTCAAGACCATAAAATGCAGCGCAGGAACTCTACCAGGCCCAAACAGTAAGAAGTTAGATATGCTAAAGAACAGTTAATGGCCACAGTCCTCTGCGGCTGCCCCACTTGCGTGAGCAGCGACAACGGCGTGTCCTGATCCACCGCCCCCGTCAGTGGAGTCAAGCCTACAGCCTTTGTCACTGCAAACACACACTGCTGCCTAATGAACTGAAGTGGAGCTTAAGAAGCTTAGCAAGCCAGCCAGTAGAGAGGAGTACGACTTGAAAAAGAGCTTATTTAAACAGACCGTCAAATTGTCTGTTTAAGGAGACAAGATTCAACTAGTTCTACAATTATTATCTTGCCTATATCCACACAGCAATTTATTATTCTAAAGTGCCTAAACTTTTCATGTGGGGAAAAGTCCCCAAACCTTCTCACAAAGAATTACCACAGTACTTCAGCTAAAAAGTTACCTTCATTATGTTACAGTTATAGAATAAAGGAAGAAAATTAATAAATATTTAGCAATAAATAAAATTATGCCAGATATTTGGAATAATATCAATTTTTCCAAAGTTTTCATAGAACATGAACAGATTTCAACAATATAAATGCTTTAAAATCTGATAGATTTACTGAGGACTTGAGGCTGCTGCATCCCAAGCTTATAAAATAAAGCAAAACAACCTTAGAGTGCAGAAACTCCTTTCATTTAAATTCTGCCCTTTTTAACAGTTATTTAAATAAAAAAAAGGGAAAAAAAGGGGGGGGGAGGGGGACAGGACAGGTTTCCAAGGTGTTGGCATGTAGAAACTTGTTTATTTCACCTCTCATGATTTCTAATGCTATTAAATTAGAAAATATAAAACAAGCACATTAAAAGGCACTAACCTCCCAAAAGAAGTAATGACAAAGGTGGATCTGAAATCAATAATGCATAGTATAAATCACCAAAACATGATGTCCTCAGCTCAAATCCCACTGCTCTTATATAGGCTGAGCTCTACTTAACTTGGCTGGAAAAAAAAAAGATTGTTTCCACAGTGAAGAGATGTTTTCTTGCAAATATGATCAAACTCCTGGAAGAGGACACAGCACTCAAATAAATGTAAATAATATGATCTCCACCCCAAAGAATTTACAGCTCACAAATATAAATGCAGGCTATAACTGAAGTACCAACCACCCAGGCAAAGGGCCCCCCTAGGAGTCCTTTTGCTTTCTGCAGTAAGTTTTAAATAAATCTTACAGAAAAAATAAGAAAATCCTTCTATTGTGTTGGGAGGATTATCTGGTGAGTTATTTTGACTTTCTCACTGCAGTGTTTCATGGTGTGTCTCTGCTGCCAGCTTCTCACTGGACAAACAGCAACAGAGCTGGCTCTGCCCTGCAGCCAGGCTCAGCTACCCCAGCCTCACAGCCCCATGGTGCTCAGCAAAGGAATGCTTCCTGGTTCCAAGGGCCCTGTAGCATATATCCAGACGAAAAAGTCTGTATATTCTGCTTACTTACAGTAATTACTCTTGGAGAGGGACTATATCCCATCTCACCAGACTAACAAAGACTCTTACAGTGCTTTGCAAAATAGAATGTGCTTATTTTAACAAGGCAATTCATTACAGGGCTAGAAATAAGAGTGCAAAAAGGAAATATTGTAGAGTCCTTATTGGCTACTTTAGCATCTCATGCAGAAAATCCTTTCTCTTGTCTCAGAGCTTTAACTCGGAGAGAAATCTGTACAGCACACCACCTGAGTGTGGGCCTGGCCTGGGCCCTTTCTCTGGGTCTCATTTTATAACGCTCCCAGCTCCTATATTATTCCATCTGTTTTCAGCAGACAACAGACATGATAAACAGCTAACATTGTCTGTTCCTTCCTCTTTTTATGCAGTCTGGGGCTGGTGAATAAAAGACTAGATAATTGTTACTCAACACAAAACAAGTCTCAGCTCCCATGTCCTGAAGACCATCTGCCTGTGCATTCTTGTCTTTGTTCAAGAATATCACATGTTTCAAATAGCAAAAGTATGCACTGGAAAGATGCTTTCTGTAGCTATAGTTGACTGAAATGAAATGTTATATCCCAGGCTAAAATCTGAACTCTCAGAAATATGTTTGATCCCATGGATTCACTGGAGTGAATTTTTTGAGCCTTTCCAAACTCTATGTGTTGCTGTAGACTGAAAAATAGGTACCCAAGAGTCTATTAGAATGGAAAGCTTTTATTTAGGCTTTTTAATATAAGGCATAAGCTACTTTTCCTTTGAATACAACCTTTCAAAATTACTTTTTAGAGGTTCAGGCTTCCTCTTAGAGGGAAAAAAGACTTTACTCATGAGGTTGCTAATGAGACAGAACTGACTGGCATGAATAAACAGATTAGAGCTTTTACCCATATTGATAAAATCACTCTGATTATTCTGCGAGAAAAGTTAAAAAACATTTTTTTTCTCACCTATATAATACTGAGAAAGAGATCTGCTTAGTAGAAAGAGAATTATCTCTCCTTTTTCTGTCAAAATTTTAAATAGCTGAAAAAATTGTAAAACCAACACTTCTTACATCTTCTACATGTTAATATTCAAAACTATAATGAAATCTGAACTGTCATTTGCTCAATTTCAATATCTGTGATTAATTAGCTTTCAAGAAGACTTATCCAAGCCCATGTTATACACTTGCCAATTAAAAACAGGATTAGAAAACCTGCAATTCAGATGTTCAAGTAAATAAAAAGCATTTCCATGTTGATTGAAAAACAACACAAATTCATCTTTGAGAATATCCATGGATAATTTATTGTCTTGATGATGTATAAATCCCGGTAGACTTCCTCAAGATAGCTCAGTAAATGGAATTATATATAGAAACTATAAAATGATTACTCACATGACAGGCTTGTAATAGTAATGGTTTAAGATCTCCCAAATACATAGGATCATAAACTCATTTAGATTGGAAAGGACCTTTAAGATCATTAAGTCAAACTATTAACCTAATACTGCCAACTCCACCATTAGACCACATTCCTAAATGCCACATATACATGCCACCAGGAATTGTGAATCACACACTTCCCCTGGCAGCCTGTTCCAATGTAATATAATAATTAATATGAATTTTTATACAAACAACATTTTAAAAATGTAATAATATATTCATATAATCTAATTTTGAAGTAAATTCTCATGGCAGCATAATGAGTTAGCTGCAGTTTCGTAACAGTATGGGCTGAAAGTCCTAAAAGAGTGAATTACAGTAATCAGCCCTTGAGATGACAAAAGGATTAATTGGCATTTCTGTAGCTTTGTGCTGATCAAGGTCTCAGCTTGGCAATGATATAGAGACTGCAAAAAGCAACATTTGTAACAGACACAAATACTTACCAAATGGTAAAACTAAGAGCAAAGTAACACTTTATGACCAGATGTAACAAATGATGCTAAAAGCATTACAGTATGTAATAGCAAACGGGAAATATTAGAGTGGAAAAAATTTTTAAATATTCTGCAACATAATTTGTGCTCTCTGAAGAATTAGCACTAGTATCTTTCCAAATAGATCACAGTTCCATAAATGTGAACATAATTAAGAATAAATGGAATAACTTCTAAATGACTTAAACGCTTGGTCACCAAAAATGGATTACTGTTGTTGGCAAACTTCTCCATTCTTCTAATTAAAGTCAGCCATTTAAAACACTTTCTTCCTATTAATCTGACATATGTGATGGAGAAACTATAAAATTTAACACCCTCTAATGAAACCATTTCCACCTTGCACTTCTTGCTAAATGGTGACATTCTGTCCCCCAAGCAAAAAAAACAGTCCTATGGATTTCTCAGGGAGTGAAGCCACAGGCAGTGTTTGACAGGTGAAGAAACAAACCACAGACTGCCTTTCAGTGACTTCACTTAGAGTAACGAAGGACAGAGACTTCACAGCCTGTCCAGGCAACCTGCTTCACTGCCTGACAGTTCTTGCAGGGACAACCTTTCCTTAAATCCAGTCTGAACACCTCCCATTGTAACTTAATGCCAATATTTTCTTTTCCTCCCACTATGCACCACTGCAAAATGCTTGTCTCCAGTTGACATCCTCCTGGGTGTGGAGTGGGGGGGACTTCTGTGAAGTCCCCTTGAAGTCATTCTTTTTCCAGGCGGAACATCCCCAGCTCCCCAGTCTTCTTACACGACAGATGCTCCAGCCTCTGATTAGCTTCCTGGAGCTCCACTGAACTCACTGCAGAGAGTGTGTCATCAGTGTGTTCTCCCACTGCTTGGCCCAAAACTGGATGCAGTATCTAGAGGCAATGCTGAAAAGAGGCAGATAACCCCTTCCCTTAATCTGCTGGCCGTACCCCTGCTTACACAGCCCAAGAGGCTCCTGGCCATCCCTGCTGCCAGGGCACATGGCTGGTCCATGTCTACCTGCCCACCAGGGCCCCAGATTGTACCAGGTCGTGTGCCTCATCCCACAAACAGGAACTAGGTGCACTTCTCTCTCATATTGGTAGATGAAACAAGAGCACCTGAGGCCATCTTTTCTGCAACAGCCTTGTCAGTCTGACTGATGGGTTAGTTGTAGAATCATGCTTTAAGAGGGAAAGCTAAGGAAAATCCCAGGTTCTTCCTAAAAATCTGGAACAAAACATTTTTCTAAGTCATTTTTTAGTATGCTAGGCAACACCATTCGTTTGGGGACCATAAAATCACTGAGGTGTATGACTTAACCATCTGGAATTGGACAATAGTAAGGCCTCTGTAAATTTGGCGTTAAATATCCTTAAAGCTTCTGTGCACTCCCATGCACCTTAGGTCAGACTTCTAAATACATCAGAATAATTCTTCATGGACACTTTTAATATAGCATCAACTGAGATGAGAATGAAAATATGGTATTTAAAGATTTACTACTGGGAAATCCCACAAACAGCTCTAGATAAAATCCTCTGCTAAAATTGATTAACCACCCAAGCCTTTGCTTCTCCTACTGTAAATTATACACTAATTAATGTTTGCTTCCTACTAGAGAGCAGCATTAATATGACAAGAAACAAAATCACAAACACTAAAAAACACACACAAAACACCTGATTAGCTCCCATTACTGAAAAAGGAACCCAACAGATAATTAATTAGTCTTACTAATTATAGCTGTTCCTAGATCTTATAAGAGACCTTACATTAGTGTAACTCCTATTCCTATACCAGAATATCATCCGAGGGCCTGAATAAACACTTGTTTTTCATTTTTAATCATCTCAGCTGTCATCTCTAAGAACAGGAAGAAGTTGCCACCTCACTACAGCATGATCCCACCTCATTGGCACTGGTGAGGCTGCACCTCAAGTGCTGCTTCCAGTTCTGGACTCCTCACTTCAAGAAAGATACTGATGTTCTGGAGCATGTTCAAAGAAGGTCAGCAAGGTTGGTGAAGGGTCTAGAGAGCAAGTCCTATTAGAAGCAGCTGGGATTGTTTGTCTTGGGAGAAGGGAAGTTCAGGGGAGACCTTATTGCTCTTGACACCAACCTGAAAGAAGGTTGCAGTGAGGCAGGGCTTGGCCTTTTCTCCCAGGCAACTAGCAATGGGACAGGAGGAAATGGCCTCAGGGGAGACTCAGACTGGACATCAGGAAGATTTTCTTCATGGAAAGGCTGCTAAGGATTGAAATGGACTACCCCAGGAGGTGCTAGACTCACCATTCCTGGCAGTGTTCAAAAAATGACTGGACATGGCACTTAGTTCTATGATCTATTTAACAAAGTGCTGATTATTAAATCAAAAAATCATCAAAAGCTGGACTCAATCCTGGGAGTTTTTTCCAACTTTATGATTCTATTCTATGGTTCTATGATTTTCTCTCAACATGAATATTTTCTTCTGCTAACTTGACAAACAGAAATAAATCCTAGATTCTGAATACATGTTTAGGATTCATTAGTTTTTATTAAGATAACAGAATTGTACAGAGGCCTGATTCTGGCCATAGAACTGCCTATTTTAATTTTAAATACACTCCCCGGTATATGCTTTACAAGAAATCATTCTCAATGTATTTAATTTTCCAGGATCTTAAGGGATGAAATAGGACCAACATCTTTTAATATATTTTGTCTCTAAGTATCCTGGTTCTGGCCAGAAATGAGTTAACTTTTGCAGTAGCCAAGAGGGGGTATGGCTAGGACCCCGAGGTTATTCTAGACCACTTTCCATTACCAGTGGTAGGGGGAAGGAAGCCTCTTCCATGGAGAAGGTCTCTTTGGGGTCCACATAGCATGCCAGAGGGTGAGGTCAGGTATTGTCCGTTCCTGGGGGATTGTCTGTTCCTATGTGAATTGTTCAGCTCTTTCTTGCACCCTTTGTCATTAGTATTTTTGCTGTTGCTGTTTTGGTTTTTTGCCTCATTGCTGTTTCCAGTAAATTATTCTTATCCCAACTCTTGATTTTCACCTGTGCCTCTATCTCTCCTCTCCAACCCAACAGGACAAGGGAAAGGGGGAGTAAGCAGGAGGCACATGTTTTGTAGAACCTCACTGGAAACACCAACATGGGGAATACCATTTCTAAACTATGATGCCAGGCAAAAGAAAATTTTAATACTGAACCAAGAATTATGATAAATTATATGCAACACATGGAATTATATATAGGCAGTAGTGTCCCATCTCATCAGGCCAAGAAATGACAGTAGATGAGACTCTTTCCTTCAAAATATTCTTCTAGGCAAATTTTTTAAAATACAATTCTACAAGCAGAATTTAGTGCATATAGCTTCACAAACTTCAGAAAAAAAAAATGCAAACAAGTAATAAGCTATCAACTGAAGTCCTGACCTTATCAACAAGTTTTCTCATTTCATTAACAAAGATGTAGAATTTGAACAGTATGAAGAATTGATACTAGTAATTTCTCAAATGAAATTGTGCTGCTAGGTAATTCTGACAGCTTTCAACCCCAGATAGCTCACACTAATGAAGATGGATGCTATATTAGCAGAGAGATGGTGGTAAGTTAAAACCCTGCACATCAAGGAAACTGGGTCCTTCTCTTGTGTAACTAAGGCTTCAGACTCATTTTAACAGGTAGGTTAATTTACTTCTCTAAAGCATTGGTATTTACCCCTACTTGTGAAGCAAGAGTGCATCCAGTACCATGGTCTCACTAGAACTTCAAATGACTCTCCAGTTTCATGTCAGAATGAATTTCAACTTCTCCTTCAGAAGAATCAGTGGGGAACAGTGGACTTTTGACAATGTGATTGCCTCTTGAGATTACTCAGGGGTTGTAGCTGGATAAATCCTCAACACCTCAGAGATACAGGACATGCACACATCCCTCAATCTTTGTTATTTGCTTTACTGTGACACTCTAGTTGTCCCTTTTTGGCCTTTCACTACTTTTGTCTTGTCTTAGCATTTGTCATGGAGCAGTAGGAATCACTTTGTTATGGGTAATATGTGACTATCTGTGCAGCAGATGTTCACTAAACATCAGATTCTATGAGGCAGCTCTTGTGTGAACCCCTGAACAAGACAGCTGTTGTAATAATTGTAATAATTCACAGTGATTACAGGGGATTAGACTTAATGACAGAGTTACTTCATACCTAGCCTATCTCATGTCTGTGTAACAAATTCCTTCTTTGTAACCAATAAATATTTTTTCCTCACTCTTGAAAATTGTTTCTAGCCAATCCATTGATTAGAAGGTATTCTGAAATCCTCATGTCTTAGAAGTCACTTAGCCTAAACTCTAGAAAGTGCATACACAACCTGGGAATAACCAGTTACTGCTCTAGAATCTCCCCCTTGTTTCCTCTATGCAGAACACAGCCCCCACCACGTGATGATGGAGGACCAGATGACTTTTTTAAAGCAAAGATCAATATCCAGGGGTTCTAAGTTTTCTCCTATTTCTCCCAAGCCCCAACACATCTTTTCAGGACAGTGGATCTGCATCTTGCCTTACCACACACAGCAATGGCAAATAACTGAAAGATCCCAGAAAAAGCAAACGTAGGAATTTTGAAGCCTCAGAACTGTTTTCCCAAAGGAATCAGCTATAACTAAGTACATAGGAAGTACATTACTATTTTCATCCAGGATGGGGTTTTGCTGAATTAGTGACTTTTTTGGGAGAGGGGCTTGTTCTTTCCTTTGCAAGGTATTTTTGCCCATAGCAGAGAAGCTGTATGAGAAACCCTTCAGAAAAAATACTCACATTCAAAGCAAAGAAGACTTTTTGGGGTTTGGTACCATTCTTCATGCTGGCACCATGACGCAAAAGAGCATCCTTTCCACAAAAGAACACAGAGCAGCAGTAAGTTCCTGTCACAGCAGCACAGTCCAAGCTTCCCTTGACTATTCTTGTGACAATGGCAAAAAATCAAGACAGAATGTAAGAGGCAAGGATAAGGCCACTGCTCAATAAAATGTTCTTACCATTACCAAAAGAAATATCTATTCTGTCTGTCCACCTCCAGTGTCACCACAACTACTGTGAAAGAGCCAGTGCAAGTAGCAGCCTGTTGTGTCATCAGAAAAGGCTTGGACCTCTTTCAAAGAGCAGCATCAATTCCCATGATAACATTATTCTCTGATATTATACTTTGCTCAAACTTCTTTGCAAGGGTGTCAGTACCAGGAAACAGGCCTCAAGCAAACTAGGATGGTCTTTCCTATATTTTGAAATTAAGGAGAAAGAGATTAAGTTAGATAATGGTATAGCACAAATTTCTTATTTACCAGTACTATGGTAAATAAGAAATTATGTTATTTAATTGTTAGAAAAGTAACATTATCTAAAAATTCTTCAATTACCTTATTCTATCTTTATCTACTGCTGAATGACTTCAACTGAGAGGACTCAGATAGTGTTAACAACCAGAAAAGACATCAAAGAGTAAACAGAAACTTCAGAATATCAGTATTGATGTTTTAGTACTTAAGAGGCAAAGTGATTGATGGATGGCTCAAGATTGTCAAAATCAAAATTCCATAAACAAAAGGGGGATTTGTTTTGTTTAAAAAAATTTATTACCATGGGAGTACCAGCCTCAGTAAGAAATAGATGAGAATGCACTCTTGCCCTGCAACTACTAAGGTAGCTATCTTCACCTCTTTGTTGTCAAAACTATTTTTAGACTGAATGACCGGAGTAATTTCTTCTCTACTTCCACTGTGCAGCCAGGACAGGGACAGGATAGGCATGACAATGGAATGGCTGCATACAGTGGGATTCCAATCATCAGCAGCACTTCTGAAAGAACAAATAATTCTAAAAGAGGATAGTTGTTTTCATAATTAGACAAGGATGCTTTTTTCAAGAATTACTTTACTGTATTCAAGAATTTTCTTTTTTCGAGAATTACTTTACTGTATTGAGCCCCTCAATCCCTTTGGATTGATCATGATAAAACCTTTTGAAACTCATCAGTTCTCTAACAAGAACATCACAACACTGGACTACTATATTTGTTATCTGACTACAAGACAATATAATTTACTCCTGCTTAGACATTTACAGCCAACATATTCTCCTCCTCTGCTCTTAGGAATTTTATTTAATGCTATTCCTGAAGAAACACCCTGGCACTTTAAGCCTCACATATTCAGCATTTGGTCGATGATGTGGTATTTCACTTTATGTGCTTCCACCATAAAAGAAACTCATGCACTTATGTAGACCAGTAAGATGCTCTCCCCTTCAGCAGTCTGCAGAGCTTCTCCCCAGATAATACTTACCGGTTACATTTTCTAAGACATATCAAAAATCTGTAAGTAATGACAGGGAGTTGTGCTTTCTAGTAGCTCTGTCTCTTTGTAGAACATCTTGCTCAAAGAAATTTAGTACCATTACTACTGTCCTTTTCAAGACCCAACAGAGCATTCTCTCATGTAAAGAGGAAGGAGGTTTGGAGGTCAGAGCATATGGAAACCAGTAGGCTCAGCTCTTAATCATCAAGGTGTTACACAAATCTGAAGCAAATAGCAGATATTGTCCCTCGTAAGAAAAAAGACATGATCATGAGATACACATAGAAACATGGAAAATCATCTTTGTTTATCTTTGTAGCTTAATAAATCTGAAACTTCGGATCTATAGACCAGCCATTAGGAAATTCACAGTGTGATTCAGGTTTTTTTTCATTAACAGAGTTTATGTTATGTAACAGAGTTGAATTCTTTGGACATGGGACACTTTTATACAAGTGCAGATTGCAAAATTGCCTACATATAGAAAAGGTTAAAAAGAAGAAAACCAATAAAGACTAGAAAGCCACAGGACTTCAGTACACATGTTTTTTTTTATCAATAAACTGATAAACAACAGATGACCATACATTCAGTATGTCTTACTCTGGTATGCAATCATTGACAATAATTTTTATTACTGTATAATCTCTGGGGTAAGAAATCTTACAAATTCCTTATCATAAGACCACAAGGTGTGTCACAGACAATTAAGGGTTTTTTTCCTTCCTTTACTCTTAAACACATTACCACTCTGTGCTTGAGATAATTGTGTACTACAAGACTCCTTTCCTTCCATGGAGAAGTCCATGTTCCCTATAAATTAATAGGTGTTTTGCCTTTAGAGAATGATTAATGCTTAACATTTACCTTCATTCCCTTTTGGCTATATTTCTATTTTCCTAAGGTGTCATCCTTCTCCTCTGTACTGACAAGCAATGAGAAAAAAAAAATGCTTTGGAAAAAAAAACCCCAACCAAGCTGACTGGAATTAGGAGGAGTAAATAGTGTGCTTGCTGGGAAGTAATTAAAAGCCATAAAGCAGGAAGAAGGCTGGAGTTGCCTAACAGGCATTATAATTAAAACCTAATGTACAATAAATGTGAGTGAAGCATTGAAGTCATTGACATGAAAGACAAAACTCCCACTGCATTCAACTGGGGTAGGATTTTATTCTAAGAGCTCAACAAGAAGGCCAGTTCAGCTTCAGAGAGATTGATTGGAGGTTTGTGGATAAAAAGAAACCTTGCTGAAAATGGGAACTTGTGATTTATATACAATGATTTGCACAGTTGTGAAATAGCCACAAGAGAAATGAGAAGAGAGAATTAAAATCAAATTAGTTAGTCCTTAAGAAAGGGAAATAAGAATTTGTCTTTTTTAAAATATGATTAAGGGAAAAAACAAAGACCATTATAAAGGAGACAGAATCAAGAAAAATCCTGAACATGGAACAACTTTATCCAAACTAATAATCAGGAAGAAAGTGATGAAGCAGTTAAAAAGCAGTGATAACTTTATAGAGAATAGCTATTGATAAAAAACATACTGGGAATACTTAGAACAATCTGAATTCATTCAAAAGTATATAGTCTATTTAACCATGAAACAGAAAAGAATTAAGAAAGAAAAAGAGAATTTTCCAATCAGTATATCAAATCTCCAGAGCCCAGTTAAATAATGGAACCACTCTTCAGAAACAGTCAATCCAGTTTCGGTGGTTTTAGCACCATGCTGTCAAAAAGTGACAACATAATGTAAGTTTGCCTTGATGCAGCTAATGGATTTACAAAAAAATCCACTGAAAATTTAAAAACATCTCACCGCTATCCTACAACAACAATCCATGAAAAGTACTACTAGTACAGGGAATCTAGCAGGCTAACAAACCAGTGTTTAATATGATAAAATGAAAGAAATTTCATACCAGATACACTGCATGTGGAAAGCAAAAGAACATGCAGAAAACTAGGTGCAGAAAATTAGACAAGATGTTGAAGTACAACTGTGGCAAAAAGGGAATTGTGTTAATTTGGCTAGTATATATAGAAATCTGACACCAATAGTCCACAAACAGTGGAAGTACTACCAGCCTCTGAGCCCACGGAGTAATGATACTCTCAGTCTCTGGAGAACAATTAACAGAGTCACTCCTTGCTAGACCAGCAAATCTTCCCAGCAATATAATCTTAACCCTGAGTATTAATTCACGAAAAATTATGAGATGGAATTGTGAGCATACAACTTCTAGAATAGATGTGAGAAGCCCTGAAAAACTGGCGGAAAACAAGTATTTTTAACAATACCGGCATGCAGGCAATCTCCTAAAACAACACGCAACCTTTCATGCTCTGATCCTGCAAGTCAGCAATTAAAAATATGCACTTAATTACTTATTTAATTTTTCTGCGTGAGATTTTTTAAAATTGAGGAACCAATTGAGGGAGCTGGAGAGCTGTGCGTTCTTAAACAATGTCTCTAAAAAATCCTAGTTGGAGTTGTCATCTCCCATGAGATTTCCAAGCCACCAGAGAAAGGACAGAGGATGGAGCTTCTGGGCCATCAGGAGCTCTGTCTCCATCTTTTACTCAGTAGGGCTGCCTAAGAGGTAGAGGGTCTTCTGCAGACTTTCTCAGACCTCATTGTACTTCCTATGCAACTGTACCTTCTCTCAAAGGGCTCCAGATGGCTACCCTAATGCGGCGAGCACAGGCACTTCCAGCTGCTCTCATCTGTGCAGTAGCCTCATGAGACGCTCCTGGAATTTATGCACTGCACTGAAAAGGCTTAGTAAGAAAATATCCCCCTCAGACATGAGTCACAGTCCCTCTGCAGAATACGCGGTTTGTTTGTACAGCCACACAAACACTCCCTGGAGACCTGACGCCTATCCTCACGTACATTCTGTAGGAAACTTTTTCTCTCTTCCCAGCATCCACATACAGTATAAAAAGTGCAAATAGGGCAGTCTAAAACTTCCAAAAAGCACACACTACTTGTTTATTCTTATTCACTATAGTTCCACAGGGATGTAGGAAAAAGACAACCCAACCAGCAATTGTCCCATTTTCTTTGTCCTACATTGTGTACCCATGGCTTTATATTTATATTTCCAGTCATTTTTAGAATAGTACATTTATTTTTACATACCAGGTCAGGTCATTCTAGACATACAATTGGTACTCTTATCTGCAAATTTTTGAAGGAAAAGGTGTCTTCAAACACTATGAAGAGCTGAGAAAATGCTGACAAGGCTTAGATTTATCAACAAGAAAATCACCTTAATAGCTTTGCACATCCCTTACTAGTGAAGAAATAATGAGCTTCTTTTTAAGTGAGAAGTCGCTTCTGTTCCTCTACAGAAGTGATATTCAAAGCTAAGTCTAGAATATAAGAATAGTTTTGCTCGTGAGTTGCATCATATACACTGTGTAACATTATGCACTATTTTTGGAGCTCTGAAAATCAGACATAAATCATTCCTGCTTCACAAGTCACCTGTAAGGAAGTATTTTATGTTTTTTTTACTCTACTGTGACTACATAATTGAAAAGTATGTACTAAAAATGTTTAAACATGAGATTCAATGGCTTAAAATGAATACTGACACAGTAAAAATAGATTCCTTTAGAGAATTAACTAATCATTAATAACTTGAATTGACAAAGGTAAGACTAATCAAATTCTGGCTTCATAGTAATTCTTATAAAAATGGGTGTAAAGGGAGAGCAAGCTAATGAAGTGAGAATAGCTTCTGCAAAAATAGTAATGAATCTACAGCACATTAACTCATTATAGAATTATATTTGTATTTCAGTATTTCCTTTTGAGGTCAAGAAAATCACAGATCATTTAGGGCAGGCTAAGGAGGGAAAAGCTAATGCTTTTTATTACCATAAAAGAAAGGTCAGTTTTATGTTAGGGAAGAGGATCAAATGTCTGTAAGGTGCTGACCAGAAAGAATGATTCAGTTATAGACATAAATGTAAAAGCTATGTTGAATACAATTTTAAAATTCCATTGTTAACCAGAGTGCCCAGCTAGCAGGATTGTTATGCCCCACTAAATTAAAGACAAAACTGAAAAAAAAAAAAAAATCACATTTTTATTCCTGAAAAGTACAATAGTTGAATATAACCCTCAAACTTGGCAACAAAGTCTGAGGTCTCCATGGGAACCAAATCAACCTCCATGTACAGAATTTACCAGGCTGAAATGTGTGTGCACTGTAAAACACACATTTTTGACTTCACTGAGTGATCAGAACCCTTGTACGTGCATAAACAGCATGGGCTGTAGAGAGGCAGAACACCTTTCAGGAGTGTCAAACTTATTATAATGCATGGCTCTACAACACAGCACACATGTTCAGAGGCTTCAAGTAAGATCATTCCTATGTCCAGAATCTCAGATGAGACTTCCATGAAATGCAGATGTGGAGCAGTTAGAGTAGAGGCATCTGGACTATGGTTATCAGATATCCCTAAATCCCAGGCACATTTATAAAGTATTCAAATGTGCCAAGATTTCTAGAGAATACAACTGAGACAATCTAGACATACATATATGTGCTGGATTTGGCTGGGATAGAGTTACTTTTCTCTACAGTAGCTAGTGTAGGCCTGTGTTTAGGATTTTGCTGAAAACAGTGTTGTAACACAGGGATGTTTTAGGTGCTGCTGAGCAGCACTGACACAGCAGCAAAGCTCTGGGCCTCTCCTGCTACCCTGTCAGCGAGATGGCTGGGGGTGCACAAGTTGTTGTTAGGGGACACAGCTGGGACAGCTGACCCAAAATGACTCAAGGGATGTCCCATACTGTATGGTGTCCCATTCAGCAATACAAGCTGGGGAAAGAAGGAGGAAGTTGGAGAACCTTTGGTGATGGAGTTTGTCATTCCAAGTAACTGTAATGCTTGATAAAGTCCTGCTGTCCTGGAGATGGCTGAACACCTGCCTGCCCACGGGAAATGGTGGATGAATTCCTTGTTTTGCTTTGCTTGCCTGTGTGTGGCTTTTTCTTTACCTCAACTGTTCTTTAAACTGTCTTTACCTCCACACAGCAGATTTCTCTTTCCAACCCTGGGATTCTCTCCTCTATCCTGTAGTAGCAAGCAGTTGGGTAGTGCTGAGCTGCCAGCTGGGGTTACACCACAGCAGTCCTCTTTGGCACCCAATATGGGGCTCAGAAGTTTCAAGATAACAACAGGTTTTACTGGAATGTGCCAGATTGTATTTATGGCTCTTATTGATGTTTATCTATTAATTGGCAGATTCCTAGGCTTACAATGTGGTTTGCTTGCTTCACTGTAAATTACAATCTAGTGCTTGATAGTGGCCTCTTTTTTTGTAGTGCTGTACTGCTTATGACCTTACTGTATGGTGCCTCAGAACATTTTCACCCAGCAGTGCCCACGCACTGACAGATCATGAAGGCATCACTGCTGTTTCTGTAGAGCTGCACTGGACAGGCTGAAAGTCCAGTGAGAGCTCTAGCTGAAGGGACTGTGACCTATGGCTAAGTCCACGAGGGAGCAGGATATCTCTGAGAGTCTGGCTGTGGACAAGGCCATACCATTCAAGACACGGTACCTCTTGAATGATGGGCTCTGTCATGATAAGCCCTTGACAGAGCAGGCACACCCCTGGAGGCACTCCAGCTATGGGCCATTCATGTTGGAGCAGGTTGATTTTTGAAGGGATTGTAGCCCATGTACAAGGCCACACTGGAGCAAGATGCACCTCAAAGTGGTTGTGGCTGTGGATAAGTCTGTGTCACAACAGGTATACCCCTGTATCGACCCTGGCTCATAGACAGACTCTGGCTGATAATGGGGAAAATACTATTACCTGTGTTCTACAAATGCACACACTGAGAGTTCAAATTACTTCATGAACTTCCTAGCCAGCTTCAATTTAAAGTGTTCACCTAAAAACTTCATTTAGCCTCTGCAGCTGCTTCAATCACTAAGAGTCTTTCACTGGCTTGGAGCTGGTCAAGCGAGAATGCAAGCACTGGGAGATTGCAAAANTTTTTAAGCCTTTACTTTTGTGTGAGTAAAGGCAGTTGCATTTATATTCCTTGAAATAAATCTTATTTGACACAGTTATTCTGTCTGACTCCACAAGGCAGACTGGTTTTTGCCAGGGATAAAAGCTGTGATCACTATAAAACTGTGTGAAAAATCAATGTTATATAAAAGGAATGGTTATTTTATATATGCACACAAACACCACACACATAATATAAGACCTTATCCTCTGATCACACAAACAAATTGCTTACATTTGCTGAGGATGCCTTCTAACACTACTACTAGATTATTTTCTAAAGGTGGGGCTGAGATAAAGCACAAAAACACTTTAATTAGAGCTTGCCATTTTTTCTGATTAACATCAAGTCTGATAATTGTGTTTATGGAAGCTTAAGGATAATTTTAAAGATCACTGTAATGCCAGTTATGCTAATGATTTTCCCTTTAGATTTCGACAGATCGGGATATTTCCCTTCAGTTTTTTTGTTTGTAATTATGCACAGTACTGATTTTAACTAAAAGTTATTTTCTTTTTCACATTTAAAAAGCCAAATTCTTCTTCTAGGGACATGATACCTGCATCTGGTGGTACTTTACTTAGCTTTTCTTACTAAAATACCAAGCCTTTCTACTTTCAATGTTTCTTATTTTTCTTTCTAAATTCCACTTTAACTTGACTATGTATTACCTTCTGTCACAGCAGTTCTCTGCAGTGAATCTGATATAAACATAAAGAAATGCCATAATTTTCAAGTCTCTTGAGAAACAAAGTATGTTTACTCTTATGCAGTCCTACTTTAGACAGAAAATATTTCACAATCTCTGATTTTTACTTAGTACATTACAACAGATTTCAAAATCTCTGGCTGCATTTGACATTGCAGATTGACTTCATTGTATACAAACATCCCTCCTTGTTTGAAGATTCTCCAGTCAGACAGTTCTGGCTGCTTTTTGCATTTTGTCTGTATTATTTCAAGTACTAATGAAAGCTCTCTGTTGCGCTGTGGCTTGCCATAATTCTTAAGCATCCTGTTTTTACTCAGCCTTTCTTTGTACACCTGCAGAAGGGCTGCACACTGTAAGAAATCACTTCTACAACTCCTAGTTTGCAGAAACTGCCTGCACAGCCTCATGTTGTTGGTGAAAAGGAGCCACACACTGCTGTTTGGTGGCCAGGGGATGTCACATCAACATTTCACTCTGCCTGACCCCCCAGCAGTCCCTGATGCTGCCTCCAGTCCAGGTGGAGGGGGAAGATGCCACCACATGGGCCAAGGAACATGTCAACCACCCTAATGGCTGGGTGGGCTTTTCTCTAGCTGCCTTCTGGTGGGGAAAAATATCAATCTGCTAGCAAAGACCGCACCTAAAAAAAAAATAATAACCTAGCAAGAAACCGGTAGTGAAAATATTTCTCTCTCTTAACTGACACATTGGTTGTGTACATTGCCAAACAAAGGGAGTTCTGACTAAATATTTCTCTCCCACTCTCTTCCTCTATGAAAAATTAGCATGCACAGGATTGCTCTGATGAAGAATAGCATGAAAGGGGCTAACAGTGAAAGAGTAGTATGAAGTAAGAAACATTAATTAAGGATTAAAAAAAAGAAGGGTGGCTTTACACACTGACAAAAGTTTTATTTAAACAAGCTATTCCATCTTGTCCCCACTATACAGAACCACACAAGGCTGACACTAGAATAAATCTCAACTCTATAAAAAATTTACTGACAACACAGACTACAACAGAGGAGCTTGTTTACCCTCATCCTCTAGCTCCTGCCTTCCTGAAAAATTCAGCAGTTTAGTGCTGCCTAAATCTGTGTAGCACTTCCTGGGACTTCTCCGTCCAGCACCACTTCAAGGAAATGTGGTCAATCCCTCACTTGCTGTGCTAGAAAACAACCCCCTACCCCCCCTCCCCTCCCTTCAAGACACTTAGAAAAACAGAGCAGATAGAAGAGCAAGAGGAAGGCAGTTATATAATTTTAATTTTCCAAAGTTTGGGCTGGTGGAAAAGAAGGGAAGGTCCACAGAGAAAGAGCAAGCTCCACACCACCGGCTGAAGGGGCTGGAGTGGTAGCAGTGCCATGTTACAGGTCAGGGACCACACTGAGGTGCTTCATTCCCACCAGTGTGCCTTGCAGGGCCATGGCATGCAGGCACCTGGGGAAATCTCACCATTTTTCCCACTGCCACAACCCAGATACTCTCATGGTGATTTAACTACAACCACTACCAGGGCTCCTCTGGGATTCTATTCATAGTATCAGGATAATCTTTCAATCAAGCAAGTGACTCACTACTAATCTCATGCCTGAAAGCTACAGATTCCAGTCTAAACTACCCAATGTCACCCTGCTGTTTTCCTTCCCCTTCTTGTTGGCATGAGGAATGTTTTCTATAATAAAGGCTAGTGAAACCCTAAGAAAGAAGCCAAACCAAAACGTTGTGATTTTTTTGTGAACAAAGAGGTTGTACAAACACAGCCCAGGATTCTTTAGGTTCAGGTAACCATATCTTGGGCCAGGATAGATAACATGACTCAAGAAAGTAATGGAAAAAAAACCAAAAAGAAAGAGAGAAACAGATAGAGAAAACCTCTGTTTCGTTTGTTAAAATGTTATCAACTGCCTTCTCCCCTTGCCTNTAGGCAGTCCTACTTTAGACAGAAAATATTTCACAATCTCTGATTTTTACTTAGTACATTACAACAGATTTCAAAATCTCTGGCTGCATTTGACATTGCAGATTGACTTCATTGTATACAAACATCCCTCCTTGTTTGAAGATTCTCCAGTCAGACAGTTCTGGCTGCTTTTTGCATTTTGTCTGTATTATTTCAAGTACTAATGAAAGCTCTCTGTTGCGCTGTGGCTTGCCATAATTCTTAAGCATCCTGTTTTTACTCAGCCTTTCTTTGTACACCTGCAGAAGGGCTGCACACTGTAAGAAATCACTTCTACAACTCCTAGTTTGCAGAAACTGCCTGCACAGCCTCATGTTGTTGGTGAAAAGGAGCCACACACTGCTGTTTGGTGGCCAGGGGATGTCACATCAACATTTCACTCTGCCTGACCCCCCAGCAGTCCCTGATGCTGCCTCCAGTCCAGGTGGAGGGGGAAGATGCCACCACATGGGCCAAGGAACATGTCAACCACCCTAATGGCTGGGTGGGCTTTTCTCTAGCTGCCTTCTGGTGGGGAAAAATATCAATCTGCTAGCAAAGACCGCACCTAAAAAAAAAAAAAAATAACCTAGCAAGAAACTGGTAGTGAAAATATTTCTCTCTCTTAACTGACACAATGGTTCTGTACATTGCCAAACAAAGGGAGTTCTGACTAAATATTTCTCTCCCACTCTCTTCCTCTATGAAAAATTAGCATGCACAGGATTGCTCTGATGAAGAATAGCATGAAAGGGGCTAACAGTGAAAGAGTAGTATGAAGTAAGAAACATTAATTAAGGATTAAAAAAAAGAAGGGTGGCTTTACACACTGACAAAAGTTTTATTTAAACAAGCTATTCCATCTTGTCCCCACTATACAGAACCACACAAGGCTGACACTAGAATAAATCTCAACTCTATAAAAAATTTACTGACAACACAGACTACAACAGAGGAGCTTGTTTACCCTCATCCTCTAGCTCCTGCCTTCCTGAAAAATTCAGCAGTTTAGTGCTGCCTAAATTTGTGTAGCACTTCCTGGGACTTCTCCGTCCAGCACCACTTCAAGGAAATGTGGTCAATCCCTCACTTGCTGTGCTAGAAAACAACCCCTTACCCCCCCTCCCCTCCCTTCAAGACACTTAGAAAAACAGAGCAGATAGAAGAGCAAGAGGAAGGCAGTTATATAATTTTAATTTTCCAAAGTTTGGGCTGGTGGAAAAGAAGGGAAGGTCCACAGAGAAAGAGCAAGCTCCACACCACCGGCTGAAGGGGCTGGAGTGGTAGCAGTGCCATGTTACAGGTCAGGGACCACACTAAGGTGCTTCATTCCCATCAGTGTGCCTTGCAGGGCCATGGCATGCAGGCACCTGGGGAAATCTCACCATTTTTCCCACTGCCACAACCCAGATACTCTCATGGTGATTTAACTACAACCACTACCAGGGCTCCTCTGGGATTCTATTCATAGTATCAGGATAATCTTTCAATCAAGCAAGTGACTCACTACTAATCTCATGCCTGAAAGCTACAGATTCCAGTCTAAACTACCCAATGTCACCCTGCTGTTTTCCTTCCCCTTCTTGTTGGCATGAGGAATGTTTTCTATAATAAAGGCTAGTGAAACCCTAAGAAAGAAGCCAAACCAAAATGTTGCGAGTTTTTGTGAACAAAGAGGTTGTACAAACACAGCCCAGGATTCTTTAGGTTCAGGTAACCATATCTTGGGCCAGGATAGATAACATGACTCAAGAAAGTAATGGAAAAAAAACCAAAAAGAAAGAGAGAAACAGATAGAGAAAACCTCTGTTTCGTTTGTTAAAATGTTATCAACTGCCTTCTCCCCTTGCCTTTCCACCATATAACACAGTATCTTCAACTCTAGTTTAAAAATAAAGTTTATGCTCCACAAGTGCAAGACAGAGTTGAAGCACGCATCTCTTTTTGACAAAGGAAGGTCATCCAGTGGAAAACGTGCCAATGCTGAACTAATGTTGACATGAGCCAAAAATATTGAATTCATCATAGATTTGTTGGCATGTCCACCTCCACAATCCCTGCAGTCCTGTTCATGTGGTCCTATGATATCAGAGAGTGACACATGGGAGATTAAACAGGGCAGAGGAACAATAAATAGAATGGACAATGTCTATCTGATGCCCAGCACAAACTGGCAACACTGAATTATAGTAATGTGGCTTTGGGTACTGCCCACGCTCTGCTCAACACTCCCACTGAGGATTGATGAGAGCAGTTGTCCCCAGAGGTGATCTGGCAGATGACCTAAAGTGAACAACCAAGCCCATGGTGGGAGAAGATAGACAAGGCGAAGGGGCCCAGCCCGTGACTGGCCTTCCATGCTGACTCAACACCCATCCTGGAAACATAGATCCAATTTGCAGGCAGCTCCCTTCAATGTCCTTGCCATCTCCCTGGGAAAGAATGTGAAGGATTCTCTACCTCTGAATCTGGTTTCCATGGTCAGGTTTTGGTAGTGGGGGAGCTTCTGTGGAGGGTGGATTCTGTGAGAATTTGCCAGAAGTTTCTTCCATGTCTAACAGACACAATCTCAGGCAGCTCCAAGATGGATATGTCACTGGGCAAGGGCCATTTTGAAATAGTGGTAAGACCTCCATGAGAACAGATCTAAGAATTTTGGAAAAAGGTTATTGCACATACACTTGCCGCCAGAGAAGAGTGGGGTGAGAATAGATAAGATTAACAACTCTGAAGACTCCAAGGTTAGTGGAGAAGGAGGGGCAGGATGTGCTTCAGGTGCTGGAACTGAGATTCCCCTGTAGCCCATGGAACAGACAAGGGTGAAGCAGCTATGCCCCTGCAGCCCCTTGTGGGTCATGGGGATACAGAGATCCATCTGCAGCCTGCGGAGGAGCCCCACGCCAGAGCAGGTGGATTCCTGAGAGAAGCCTGTGACCCCATGGGGGACCCATGCTGGAGCAGGCTCTTGAGGGACTTGAGATGAAGGAAGAGCTCACCCTGGAGCATATTTTCTGATAGGACTTGTGACCCCATGGGGGACCCGTGCTGGAGCAGGACTTGAAGGATTGCACCCCATGAAAAAGTGACCCTCATTGAGCAGTCTGTGGAGGACTGTAGCCCACTGGATGAACTCACATTGAAGCAGTTCATGGAGAACTGTCTCACGAGGGAGAGACACCACAGTGGAGCAGGGGAACAACTCCTGTTCCTGAGCAATGGGAGAAGCAACGTGTAATGAACTGACCATAAACCCCATTCCCTGTCTCCCTATGCTGCTGGAGCTGAGGAGGAAGGAAGGGTGGGGAGAAGGTGTTTTAAAGGTCTTATTTTACTTCTCACTATTCCGCTCTGATATTGTCAGTAATAAATTCAATTAGTATCACAAATTTGAGCCTGTCTTGCCTGTGACTGTATTTGAGTGATCTCTCTGTGTCCTTATTTCAACTCATGAACCTTTCATTATATTTTCTTTCCCCAGTCCAGCTGCAGAGTGAAGCAATAGAGAGGCTTTGGTTTTTGGTCTGGCATCCAGCCAGGGTTAACACACTACACCCTTCCACGTGTCTGCCTAGAAAAGGATGTTCTAGGCCACGCCAAAAATACCAGCATGGCGTGTTTCCACACCACTGGCTCAATGGTTTGATCACTGCTCCGACTGTTCTGACAGGGTGAAAAAATGAGGCTGAGGAAAAAAAAAAAAAAAAGTCAGTTACATTTTATCTGGAGAATCATTTGACAAAAGTTTGATAGAACAGTGTGAAGCTTTCCTGGTACTGGACTAGGAGATGCACTGAACTGGAAGGAGGCCAAAGGGCAGAAATCAGAAGGGCTGTAAAAGATTCATGTGGAAATATCTTTAAGCAAAAGACCTTTCCCAGTTTCTTCCCATTCTTGTTCTTGTTTAAAATATCTTCCCAGAAACTAGGGTTAATTATTGTCTCACCCTTAATGTTGGGCATGTAATTCCATAAACTTTTTTAACCTTATGTTAAGAAAGATAATACTTCCAAACAGTGAGAAATTAACCTGTGTTTTTTGCATTTCTGTTCACCTGGCTCTGACAGTAAGAGCTGCATCTACAGAGCAAGCTCTAGAGAGCCCTAGCAAGCTGAAGATATTTCTTCAGACAATCAGAGGTGTTCAGCTCCCTAATCTATTGGTTTCTGCCTCCCACTCTGCTATAACATGCTCTAAATCTCTCTGTTTGGCAGAAGAGGAATGGTGCCAAGGCTGGTGGAGCCAAAGACCTCTTCCCCAGATGTGTCCTTGAATGCCTTATTCTCTCGTGCCTTTAATTTTTTTGTCTTTCTCTTCTGCTAAAAGAGCCAAACAACAGTGTTAAAGGGGAAGATTTCAAAGTCTGTAAGTGTTACTCGAGGCTGAGGAACAACTTAGATGAGGAGCCACAACTTATCATATGGAAACCACAATTGAAGAGGAAAAGATTTCTATCACTAAAGACCCTGGTCTTGCCGAGAGCAAGCGTAGATTAATGTAGACAGACAAGCCCTGAAACAAAGAACCAGACTGGCAGACTATCAGCTAAAAGAAAGATTCTGCAGCATAAAAAGAGATTGGAAGTTATTACAGAAAAATCCTTTAAAGCCTTTAGCCTAGTATTCAGTTGTAGCAATGAAAGTAAACAAGAAGTTAGGTAGTATTGCTAAAGCAATATAAATCAAGGCTGTTGATATCACTATAATGGTACAGTAGCTAAACTTGCAGAGGAAATACATAGTACACTTTCAGTACATATGCACTGAAGGAAAATACAACCTCCTGACAGGTTGAGCAAAAGAGCTATGAAATACTAGCAGCAAATGCAAGTGTTGAATCAAGCTAGTAGTCAGAGGAAGTATCTGTCCTTCCATCAGTCAATCTTATTTTTTAGATGAAGGATTATTTCCATCTTTATTAATAGTTTTAATTTAAATTTAGGAGATGAACACCTTATCACCACCATCAGAGAAGGATAAAACAGAAACCTCATACTGAGAATATCCAAGAACTCTGTGTGAGAATATAACTGCTTCTGTAGGACAGACTGCTACCAGCGAGTTTCCCCTTCGCCAAAATGGTATATTTTCTAACAATTGTTGTCCTTCTTGATATTTTTCTCCAGCATTTGCCAACAAGTATTGAAAAATAAGGAAGAGATGCTTTCCTTCTCTTCAGTTACAATGTGCTTTCCAGCCTTATCTAATAAGGGCAACCCAAAAGTCACTGAAATTTCTGGATTTTTCTCTTATTGTCTTTGTTAAACTTCCTAAAGATCACTGAAGGTCTAATTTATTATTACCAGGACTGCATATGACTGGGATGTATTGCTTAAAAATAATATTGCTGGTATTGAGTTACTCTGTTGCCTAATTTACTAGAAGGGGGAAAGAATGAAAGATTTGTCTGAATGGGTTTTTGTTTTTTTTTTAATTGTGTTTTGTTTTGGGTCTTTTGGCAATATGATGACAATAATTGTATTCCCGAAAGTCTTTTCATAGAACTGAATAGTAACATATTTATTACAAGTGAGACCACTTACTATATTAGCAGTTATTTTGATTAAAATTTACGTGTTTATGTTCTTGTCAGAGACACAAAGTTAAAAAATAAAAAAAAAAGTCAATCTGAAAGTCATTCATTTAAAGAACTTTAAACAAATATGTATTCAGAAAGAGCTACAGGCTTTGATAAGCATTCCTCCCCAAATGCAATCTACCTCTGATACCATCAGTAGAAGAAAACCTCTAATAGTGGATTCCCTCACTGAAAAACAAACTTCTTCACCAGTTTCCAAAGGCTCTATACAAGAAAACTGTAACAGAACACACAGAGCAGCTAATTTCAGAAGTTGGTAAAACAGAAGAAAAATGAAGAATGCAGATTTCATTTTTCATTTTTCCTTTTTCTTTTAAAGTGCATCATGAAGATAACTGAATCAAGAAGGAAAATGAAATCCGGGGGAAAGAACAAGGAAGAAAACGCAAGAAGAAACTAATATAGGAAATTAGTATGATGACAGTTTAAAAGCCTAGTAGCTTTCATGTTCTTTTAAAATATTGATGACTCTTAATATGAAATATATTTCTCTGTTAAAGGTTGGTTGGCAACATTGCACGATGCAACATTTCTGTTTTGGACTTAGCTGTCTGCAGGCCATTTTAGCCTAGTAATCACTCTGAGTTTGAGATCAAATTTCTTCTGCCAGGCCTTCCATTGGGATAAGAGCTGGAGTGTCATATACCTGCTGGGAACCCAGTCATTTAAATCATTGTTTACTTTGCTTGTAACACATGGTTTTGTCTCTCTGAGCATCCTGGAGGCCCTTCTCAAGACCAGACCTGGCTGTTTTTTAGAGGAAGCCTGCAGTGTCCCATCAGCAGAGCTGGCGTGACGCGGACAAGCGCCAGGGGCTTGCCCGCCTGTCCCGATGGCAGATGCTCGCTGCAGAGAGCGTCTTCAAGGCAGCACCATATGCCAGAAAGGGAGAAAGACCAACTGCATGCTGCGGATGGCTGCTCCCGAGCCTGCTGCCATCCACCCAGGGAGGCACTCAGAAAAGCCAGGCTTTGGTTTTGCATACGCTGTAAGCACGCGACACCTTCAAGTCTAATAAGAGCGGGGAGCGTCAGTGAGAAACAAGCATCAGGAGCTCCACCTTATCCATATAGCACAGAATTCTGTGTTTGTGCCTCCCCAAAGGTTTTGCTCTGTGAAAGCTCAGCATGACTGAAAAATATGCAGTTCACTGCCACTTTCCTGTGTAAAAAGCTACTTCTAAATACATGGACTGATATGAACTCTGGGGCAGGTACCTTATTTTGTTGTGGATTCATACAATTCCCAAGAAAATAAGGGTTGGTCTAAGACTGCAGCAGCATAGCTCTGCCACAGCAACAATACGAGAACCGTGTAAATGTCAGTCACAGCACTGAGATCCTGCAATACATCTGCCTGTGATTCAAACGGGAAATCAGCAGATTCTCAAACAAAGCCTGCCATGAAAAAGCAATTTAAACTCCAAATCAGCTGAAGTATAAAATTCTTTCTCTCGAAAATTTTAAGAAAACAAAGCTGTAAGGAAGTGTCAGAGTTATTATTAAAAAATACAAAATATTTCTCCATTTTATTTTATGTAGAGTTTTTCAAACTAAAGTAGCAGCCTGCTTTGCTATGTTCAGAGGTGCCTCCCCATCCTGAGTTAACTGAATAATGCCTTTCACACATCAGCAAGATAAAACTGGTCATGCAGACTTTCTTGGTATTTCACGCAACAAAGCATCCTAAGAACACAAACAATTAACAGCTGCTAATTCTTGTTATCTTTTTCTTTAAGAAATGGGATGCATAATAATTTGGCTAAATGGTTGAATACATCTCACATTACTTCCTCCCTGGATTTTTAAGTAGATGAGTAAGCACATGAGTATCACTGCCTCAGCCTAAAAGTGGTGTATTCTCATGTTCCTGATCATACACGTATCTTCCCCTTCCTTTTCAGTATTTCCTGAAAAAAATACTCTTTTTCAAGCAGATATATGTTTAATGAAAATGAAATCTTTAGTGGAGACAAAATGTAAAATGCTATGGAAAACTATGACAACAACTGAAGACATTCCCCAATTTACAGTGTTTTGTCAGCATAGGCATTGAGCTTACTCACTTACAAAGACCTGCATTATTCAAACAAGCCTACAAGCTACAGGGTGGAAAAAAATCCTAAATTATACTTTAATTAACTGCTAAGCCGTGTTCCTGGGGCCATCTGCCCTTCACTCAGAAGCCACCATTGGCACCCTTCCACATGACTAACAGCCATTAAAAGTCCTCTTGCCTTCAGCATCCCCTGGCAAAAAGCAAATACTTAATCTCATATAACAATACCATCTAGTGGTAAAATATATTCACTGCACTGGGAATCTCGTATTTTCCTACAGCACCCCCAGACAGACACAAGAGCAGAAAACATCTCTGTACACAAATAATTCTGCCCAGCACCAAAACTAATTCATAACTATTCATTTCATCTAAACATATTCTTAGCTTTAAGCACGCTACTCTACACTCATCAGAGCAATGATGAACTTGTATTCCTCCCAAGGATATTAATTTATCGATGTCATAAATCATCACTTAAGGAGCAAAGACACCAAACCAGGCCAGGGGTCACTGCAAGGCACGGCACTACCTGTTACAAATGTGCTGGCCATGCATGCAGAACAACACAAGTGTGTCCACAACTCTTCTATGATATGTAACAATACAAGAAATGGAAATTTCTCCTGTCCTGAGCAGAGTAAATAGAGAAAAATACCTGCTTGCTCCTTTCTACATAAAGACAGAAATTGTATTCAGCTGGCATCCTGATCCAGCTTCCCCTGTATGACTCCACTTATCCATGACAGCTAAAAAAGAGTGAAAATGGAACATAAAGGCAAATTGTTACATTCAGTTGCAAAATCTTTAGGAGAATATGAATGGTTTGAGAGAGAAAAAAGCTGGAGTGAGTCAGCAAGGCAGAAAGATGACTAATGGGAAACAGCAACAACTTGTTTTACAAAACAATAAACACTAGTGATATTGATGCTGTAGAGCTACAAAGCTATCTGACATGAAATAAAATTATTCAAAGACAGAATCCCGTACTAATGCAATGGGACAATTTGCTCTACTCCAGTAGGCTTTGTGGAAACATTGCCACCTTGTAAACAGCATATTAACAAAGAGTGCATATTTATGAAGGACAAATTTAGTCAATATTCAACCTGTAAGAACAATTTAGCACGTAAAGCAGTGTAATGCACAAGTTTGGCTTGTTATCAGCTTGACCTCTTGAATGCTTCTCTCTCAAAAAAGAACAAAAGCCCAAAAGCTGAAGCACCCTCATACCAGGAAAAAAAAAAAAAAAAAAACAAAAACCTTTCACCTATCAACTTACATAGAGATTCATTTGCAGCAAGCTACAAAGTTCTGCTTATACTGAAACAGAAGATACTACAAAAACCACTTTATTGTTTGAAATACGTTCTTATAAAATCAAGTCATTTGCTTTCACAGAATGTGATGGTCTAGAAATCTTCTACAGCCTTTAATTGCAACTGTTGTTTTCCTGCAATATATATATTCACCCAAGAATCTTGAAAACTAGTTAAATGCTCGTCCCCTTAATTATCTAATTCAGTAAGACTAGTAATGTGACTATCATCCCATGAAAAAGTGATGCTCTTCAGAAGTCCCTTTAAGCAGCCTTTCACTTAATGAAAAGATCAGCAGAAAAAGCAGATTTCCAAACATGAAACATTTATTAGCCAGCAATAACAACTTCTTATTAAAATTAGCAGCAGCAGTGAATCCAACAGATACTCAGAATGTTATTAAGAGTTAAGATTACAAGGGAATATAGTGACAACCTCTTACAAATAAAAAATGATGGCTAATACTATGTTTTAAGAGATTCTAAACAGAAATGTCATTGCGATCATACCATTTCTCTCCAATGTATATTACTGCAACCCTCAAATATACAATTACATTATCACAAGCCTCAATTAATTATTTTTAGATGTTAGTTATCAGCTCTAATACATTTTGGATTTTTAATTTCTTTCATATAGCTCTTCTTGTGGATAACTAAAATTAATTTGAAATTCATTCTTTACAGAATCAATATTTGATTGGTATCTGTAATTTATCAGGACTGTTTACATAGGGTAAACATTAGTTTCACTGATAAATTTGAGGAAGGAATTGATGTATTCTATTCCCCAAGGTGTCAAAAATGGAGTGAATTGGAATCTCAAGCCAGGATACTTGCTGGAACAAGATTCCTGAAGCAGCATACCTGCTCTGCTCAGTCCACCTGCACTCTGCTTGTTATACCAAAAATCCACACACCCAGGTCTCTACAGAATTTCAATCTGTCAGTACTGACTATGGATGAACAAAATTTCATTCAATGAAATAAAAACCTTAAAGCAGTACTTCAGAACTAAACCATACTACTGAATTAAATTCCTTTTCATTTTTCATTTTCATAGAAAAATTATGTTTATAAATTATTTGCTATTCCCTGCTGTTACTTGCATTTAAATGAATACCTTATGAAATAAATTTCTTTATATCAGACTGTTGTAATTGTTATAATCATATAATAAAAAAACTTCTTGCATATTGTAGAAGCACTGGTAATAGCATTCAGTCATGGAAAGTAGTTTTCCGGGTTGATCACCCCATAGCATAAAAAAGCAAATATTGAACAAGAAAATATTAATATTGGATGTGATTTATTATAGAATTAGAAATAAAATTTAATTTAATTTCTTAATATCTTCCCATCTTAAAAACTGGCAAATGAACTTCCTAAAATGTTTTAGTAGTTCAAGAGATAAGACTAAAATTTTTCATTATACAATTTCCAAGATTCCAGGATGTCTGCTGAAAGGGCATCCCAGCAGGACACAAGGAGCCAAGATTACTGAAGGTGTTGGGGAGAACTTTGTGCCAGAGGTACTGGGCGGGCCAGGCAGGGCAATGCTTGCCAGCCTCTGCTGCTCACTGTGACAGGGCAGAGCTACCTGGGATGGCAGAGTGGGTGGCAGCTGTGGCTGTACTGATCATGTAGTATGGGGTGCACGTATTCTGGCAAGTTAGAAATAGAGTACTGCAGAGTTTTGGCCTGGGACCTGTCCTCCTTAATGTTTTTATCACTAGCTTGGGGTAGACAGAGGAGTGCACGTTCACCTGCTTTGCAGATTAACACCTACCAGAGAGGGGCCAGTTGATATGCTAGAAGGCAGAGCTGTCTTCCAGAGAGGTGAAGGCAGGCTAGAGAAATGTGCTGAAAAGAACTGTGAGGAATTCAGCAAGGACAAAAGCCAAATGCTGCCCTACAAAAGGAGGCCTCCCAGCTGCAGCCCAGGATGGGAAGAGATAGGCTGCAGAAACTGCCCTGGTGGACAGCTGAGCATGAGTCAGATCTGTGCCCTAGCCAGAGGGACAGCCAGCAGCCTCTTGGGCTATATTAGGGGCACAGCCAGCAGATCAAGAGAAGAAATCATCCTCCCTTAAACCCCCACTCAGCACTCACTAGACTTCAACTGTGTCCAATACTAGAAAGATATGAACAAACTGGAAGGAGTTCAGCAAAGAGCCCCCAAAATGTCCAAGGCTAAAGCACTTTCCCTACAATGAGAGACTGAGAGAACCAGGGCTTGCTTAAACTAAAAAAAATGTTGGGGATATTTAACAGCAGCCTGCCAATGCCTACAGGGTAGTAAACAAGAAGATGGAGCCAAGAGACAGTGGATGTAACCTGAAACCAAAGGTTCAGAATGGATTTTAGGATAAAAAATTCACCCTTAAGGACAGTCAGAAAGGGGAGCAGGTTGCTCAGAGAGGCTGTGCAGCCCTTCCTCTGGAACGTTTTCAAGACAAGACTAGATAAAGCTCCGTACAATTCAGTCTGATGTCAGATTTGACTATGTTTTGAGCAAAAGTGGAGGTCCTTTCTCCTGAATTGCCCTGTGATCTTATGGTCCTAAGACTAAGTGATAACCTATCTCTTTCTTATCTTCCTATAGGATGCAGCATATATGCTTGTAAATTTACTAGAAGCAAACAGTTTCCATTAGTTTGAAACCAGAGTGACACCTACCCATGTTAAAATTAGCTTTAATAAATACAAATAAGGTTTTACTGTCAATGTTCAAATACTTCCATTTTGGCATTTTATGCATTGCCAAATATTCTTTATGAAGTTTTGCTGCTGTTTTGAAAATAATCTTGCAGATAATGGATTACTCTCTTTTCAGGTCCGCAGTAATAATAACCCTCAAAACCATCTGGATATTTCAGAGTTTGAGGGTTCGTTGACCACAAAGAAACTGATGCCCTTTTCTGCTGCCATTAGTTATTTTCCAGCTAAGAGAAGAGGAAGAATATACATGCAGATTTGCACTACCAAGGTGCACATCTGTTCTGCTCCAAGATCAGACTAAAATTACCCTTTAATTATTTACATAAAGATTAGTCACCACAGATTTTACTTCATTAATCATCTTGGGCTTTTTCTTATTATGACATTTATTAGCAACCAAAAATTCAAATAATTCTTTGAACACATGTTAGCATTATATGCCCCACTACACATCTTATATATGAGCAATTAAGAAACTATTTCTACATAAACTACAGTAAGCTTTATGACAATCTTCACTAATTCCTGGAGAAAAAAAAATCATGCTTCCTGGGAACCTCAAATCTTATTCTCACTCTTTCGAGCATTCTGACTTTTTAATATAGGCCACAATCACCATCACAATCACAGCCTAGAAATAAATTTAACCAAGTAAAATTTATAAGGTTCAACTCAACATTACAGCACATTTGCTCTGTTAGCTTTGCAATCTTGTATCTAAGCCAATAGACTGAAGATATTTTTCTCTGTGTACCATTTATTCCCATGACAAATGCAAAGAATAAAACAATGTCTGGACACAAAATGTATAAGAACAAACATAATCAAATATGAAGCACTTTTATGTGGACTGTCTGTATGCTGGGAATGCAGTTCAAACCTCATCTCTTTCCATTTCTCTCATCACGTACAATGTTTAAATGTGAGATCCTCTTACATTCCTGAACAGGTGATACGTACAAGTGAGCTGTCGATGCTTCAAATCAAGTACACAGGACTTCTCTGATGCTGCCATGAAGAGGTCCCATATGAGAAAGTGAATATTTAAAATATTTCTTTTAGTCCTTCTTAAGTTGCTAGTGAGGTCCATTAATCTAATCATAGGATTTGAGAGATCTTCTACTTCAACTCTCTTTTTGCTGAAACTCTTGCCTAAACCTTGTCCTTAGTAAAAAAGTATCCAATCTCTCTCCCTTGTTCTACCCTGTGCCCTTGAAGCATCCCTGTAACAGTCATTTCAGCAGTTCAGAGCACAAGAAGGACACTGCCGTGAAGATGAACAGGGAATGAGGTCAGCTTCTTTTTATGGGCTGCGGAAATCAAATGGAAATACCAGGGGCTCTGTTAAGGCCACTAAATATGAATTTCCATGTCCCATCAGAAGAAGATGGCCTGCTATATTCCATCCTGCACCAAACATCCACAGAATACTTGAGAAAAAAAGCTTGCAAATTATTACATGTGACAAACCTTTGTTTTTTACAGAATGAAATACAATTTTNCCAAACCCAAAGCAAAACAAAACAAACTAAACAAAAACAAGCCCCAGAGACAGAGAACTGTTATAACAAGTTCTAACAAGATCTGAAATATTAAGCTGCCACCATAACCTCTATGTTCTGCTTGTAACTTGGTACATCTTACAAGGATACAAAGGGAGATGTTTCAATTGGATGAATTTTTGAAACCTTAACCACAAAGCCCAAAAAACTACAAAGTTTATTTTATTATTTAATACAAAGTTAGGTTGATTCTAAAATAGAATTACAGAAAAAAACTTAATCCACAGTTATATTGTTTAGAGTTGTTCTGCAGAAGTTTGACTATTTGCTTCAGGTTTCCTCTTACATGTGCAAAAGAAAAATGAAACATGGAGCATACCCTTAGAGAGAGAAGTGATCTTTCTGCTAAAGTGGCACAAAGATGACACAAAAAATCCTCTTCAAAACTTAAGCCATTCTCAGCAGAACCCTTTAATGGAAAAATTTGTCTTTGAAGACTAACAAAAATAAGGTGCAGATCATCTGCAGGATGTCTCAAAGCACCTAAGGTGGATGCTCTGAACTGCACATCCTCTGGATGTGTCTGATGGTCCTTACTGACATAGAAAAAGTCATGGGAGGACTATGACAGCTGTCCAGAGCAAAGGAATAGTAATAAATTTTTTAAGGAAACCAGTGATTTTTGGATTTCTGAAGTAGTCAAGAACAAGTCATCTGCTGCACTGACATACTCTCACTGTGGTTCTGAGTAACTGATACAGCACTGATTTTTCGTTCTTATCAAGGGGCATTTCAGAAGCACAACATATATAGAGGTGTTTCAGCACACAGGAGCTTAGATCAGCTATACCTTCCCTGCAGAAAGCTCACTCAGACCCAGCTTTATCATTACACAGTGCCTGGGAAAAAGGAGCAGCTTTTCTGGGAAACAGACACGGAACCAAATCACAAAATCACTAAAGTAACTAAATGTTATTAAGATTATATTTCAGAATAAATATTTGTTTTCCCCATCTTCTTAGCTACCCTCTATCTCTCCTTTTCCTCATTTAGCTAAAATTAAAATGGGGTTTCTTGTCCAAGACGAGTTCTGCTCATGGAGGATGAAGGGAACCAAGGAAGAACTAAGACTCTCCTCTACAGCACTGCAGGCTACAGCACTGTGTAATTATTTTGCACTTGGATATGATATTATGTGTATACTATATGTATATTATTTAGAGAAAATTTATCATCAGGAGAAATACTAAACACACAAACTGCTTATTTCATTCGTAGTTATTATTTTGCTATGAATACCATACAAAGACTGATCACAGTATTATAAGAAGCCATAAAATTCGGAATGAGATAGTTCAATACAGCAGTGCAACTTTTCTGCCTGCATTTGGTGCTGCAGGGTGCACTGAGGACACTGTCACCCAGGTTCCTGTTTCTCTGAACCTATAATAAACAAACACCAGCAGAGGCATGTACATTATGTCAGCTTGGGCTTCCTGAGTCTGCACACAAGCTGAAACCATGACTCAGTGACAGGGACTCTCACTGCTCCCTCTGAAGTGTCACACAGGCACAGCCTGTAATACTTTCACAAGCTGATCCAGAAAAAGGGTGTAGAAACAACACTAAAGGTGTGCAAAATGGGAGTTTTAGAACAGAGGAAAGCAAGCAAAAGGCAAGAAGACTGGCAAGATGTAGAGAGCCCAAGTGACAATGCATACAAATAAATTTAGGGGCAAATTCTTTACTCCCCCCATGATCTCCACATAAGTGCCCCAGACACTACAGAGAACTGTGGAGGTTGGCCTCAGCCAGCACTCCATCTGACATACTATCAAATAAATGCAGAATCTCGTCTTTTCCTCTTCATGAATTTGCCATGCCAGATCAAAGAAGTGGGAATTTGGGAATCAGTGCAGTACTGATGCAGCTGGCAGAGTTGTTTATTTGAGAGGCTAAATTCAACCTTCGCTTGGTCGAATAACTTAATTGTGCTTACTGGGAGTCTGCTTTTTAAAAGGTTCAATTCTTTCTGCTGCCAAGAATCAGAGTTTGCTTTCAGCATGAAATTATCTCAGGGGAAGGCTTTTCTGAGCCAAACCAGTCCAAAAGTATTCTTAATTGCTTTCCATGCTCTTGTGAAACATGAGATTATGCAGCATATCTACATTCTAAACCAGAAAAATTAAGGAGAGAGAAAGGTGAAAAAACAACCTGACAGAGAAAAATAATAATCTTAACCACATACCCTAACTAACAAAATGCCACTTCAGATGCTATGAGTTTTTAACAATCACTGTGCCCCCCATGGAAAACTACAATCAGGTTACATTAACAATGGAACACAGACTATGCAGACCTATTTTAAATAAGAACACCATTTGAAAACTCTTTGACTGGTCTATACAGTTGTGTATTGTATTTTATTTGTAAAATGTCTCATAAATTTAACTGAAGCTTTAAGATAGAGACTTTTGAAGGGTAAATAAATTTTTCGTTGTCTTGATTTTGTTTTGTTAATATGTGAGAAGTTTCAGGAAAGATAAGATTATCTTTCATGCTAGAATAGCAATGCTGACACAACAATATCATAACTAGAATTGAAAAAAAAAAAGCTACAGATAATTTTCATCTATTGTACTGAACTACAAACATTTCTTCAGGGTTTGGCGGCAATGCCTCCATATGAAAATAGACAAAAGGAGCAGTGGAATACAACTTCTGTAATCAACAGCTTTATACTCTTCAAAATGTCTAGGATTAAGTCAGGAAAATTCTGAGAATTTCTCAAGTTTAGATAACAGGGAACTAGAAAGCTTTGAAGACAGATTAGTTAGAAATAGAATGCCTATAAGTATTATGAATCATTTAATACAGATATGGGTGCAGATGGGTCAAAGAGATATCACTCTAAATCATACAGGATGTGACAAGTTTTGTCTCATCAGTGATCCTTCTGTCAGCTTGAATAATTTGCAGAGGAATATATCTGGTTTCCCCTCTCATTTATGGAGGAATCTCATTCTGTCATTCAGTAAATATAAGTGTCCAAGCAGATGCCTTTTCTAAATCTATTCACAAATACACTTATGAGTCTGAAAATAATTGTACAGGAAGATCACTGAGGTGACTCACATACTTACTTTTAAAAAGCTATAATTTATAGGTGTTCCCTGATCATCTTCTCTGTAAACAGAATACAAGAGCAATCCATAATTAGTGGCAGCTCAGCTTAAAGCCAGGGGATGTCAATATACTAAAAAAATTAGGAGTCTGACATAAAATTTTCCAGACTCAAAGCAATCTTAGGTGAGACACTTGCTAAAACAGGCAGATGACAGGAACATGCAACACAGGTTGGCCAATGCACACCATATGAAATACTCCCGCCTACAGCCAAGTTTAAAATTAGCATGTCACTCACCAAAAATAATAACAGTTTTTTGGTACATGATGCCATTTCATATTAAGTTGGAGTGAGCTGGGCTGAAGAAATGCACATAGAAAATTAAAAGATCTGTAGTCTCTCCACTATTCTGTAGAAAATAGACAATATCTACAGGACTCATAAGCTTCCATGGTAAGGTTGTCTGCTTGGAAGCAATGTAGAGATATTTGACCAAGCCCTCAGTTGGTAAGTAGATTTTATTAGCTTCTATCTCATTAAATTATTAATATTAGATTTCTTCTAGATTAGACATATATTCTCAGAATCTGGATATTTTCAAATTCAGATGATGTAGCACCTATGAGTTACACATCAAACATCTATCAGCACTGAGCCTGAGTTCAGTGTTCCCACAATGCTCTCAGGCATATGGTGTGATTCTTGGGGTGTCCTTCACAAAGCCAGGAGTTGGACTTGATCATCCTGATGGGTCCCTTCCAACTCAACATCAACTCTGAGGCCTTAAATGCAGCACTGTCTGAAATACTAATGAAAATACATTACAAAAAAATCAGCTTATTACCTCTTTAAAGAATTTCAAAGTAATTCTTCTCCAATTGTGCTGTTTCAGATAAAAATATTACTATATAAAATTATTTTTCATAAGATTTGCAAGACATGTCTTAATCCAAAACAGCATTAAGAAAAATCTAGATTCTACAAAGTGCCTTAATTTGGTACATCTGGTTTATTTGAATTAGGTATATCAGAGTTGAACTATTCACATTTTTTTTACTGTATGAAAAACTTTAAATCATTTAGAAGGTAAGATGATTGATTGATTGATTGATTGATTGATCGATTG
>VWZN01019151.1:37920-57336 GCA_013396955.1 Regulus satrapa | reverse complement strand
ATCACCCCCACCCCCCCCCACCACTCCCCCCCCCCATGAGCATTGTTCCTGTTGCTGCTTGTTTTCTTATCTCACTGCTCTTTCAAATAAATGTTCTTACCTCAACCTGTAATCTTCACCTTTTACCCCTCCAATTCTCCTCTCCATCCCACCACTGGAGCAGGAGAGAGAAGCAAATAAGCAGCACATGGTTTAGAGAGTCCCAGTGGGAGCACTAAACTGGGGAGTACCATTCCTAAACTAAGACATTTAATCAGCTGATTGGTTTTCTGTTTGCAGCCCATGTTCAGATACATTTATGGACCAATAAAAAACACCTGCAGAAAACCCAGATTTGGTCCTCAGGGTAACATGCAGCTATCCTAATAGCCATGTCTCCCATGAACAGGAAAAGTGATTCGGACTCTGTTTGGATTAGCAAAGGTCAACATTGCTTCAAGGTTGTTTCACTAGGGATTGAAACAGTGAATGTAACAACTGAAAATGCATTGAATTTCAGTCCTTGCACTTAAGAGCCACATCTTTTTATCTCAAGGCTGTAACAGCTTTCTCAAGCATCAGAAGTCCACAGTGATTCTAATCTTGTAGCTGACACAACAGCAACCCCTGGCTAACTAATCTTTCTAACTAATGCACAAAGGCAAAGGACCTTCTCGTCGCCTGTACTGCATAACAGCTACAGTCACTGAACTAAATAAGCTGAACTAGAAATGCTCACCATCCTCTGTACAATGAGGATTCTTTCTGAGACAGTTCTTACAGCAATTTGTTTAATGGTGGAGACCTAAAAATGTTTTAAATCACATTTGGCTAGAAGCCAAAAATTTCAGTTGAATGAAATGGGAAAAAAGAAATTCCACACACTATTAGCAATCAGCAAATTTTTCTCTCGGGAATGTTGTGCACATTTTGCACAAGTTTTTGGAGAAAAAAAGAAAAAAAAAAAAAACAAAAACACTGCAGGCATCATTACAGTGAAGGCATGGAAAAATATTATTTAGGCAGAGATTGCTTCAAGATGGCAATTAGCTTCTCTGAGTAGACTACTTGATTACAAACCTTACTAAAGTTCATCTCCCTTTTCCAGGATTTCATGACAGCCTTTTCGGCAAGCTGTATAGCCTGAAAATTTTTTAAAGTTTGGCCTGCTTAGTGTAGAGAAGAATTTAATACAGATCTGAGACAGGACTCTTCTGGGTGGATAGATTAGCAAGTAGTTTAAATTTGATATAACTAACGAACTTGATTAAAATACAGTGTTGTTTTTTCAGCATATGGCCTGAATTGTATGCACATAATCTTTTTACATGTGCAAATGACAGTAAGTTATGCAGGCTGTCTCACAATTTGCACATGCGATCTTAATTTGTGCTCAAAGAAAGTTCCCACATGGAGTTGCAGAATTGCAAATTATAACTGAAGTCAATGGAAGCACTAAGAACTTCATATGCCTAACACAAAGTACCATGGACAGGCATCAGCTGAAAATGCTGGACTTGCCATCCAAAAAGCACTTCGACTGGGCATGATTTTGTTTATTGGCTCTGAGAAAGACACCTGCCTCACCCAAGGTAAAATCTGCTGTCTTCTCATGTTGAAGTTTTATTCCCGTGAACTCTGAGCAGAGCTGCTGAGGTAGCCCAGCTGTTCAGATGGACACTACAAAAAAAAAAAAAAAAGAGTGAGCTCCCCAGAAAGCAGACTTCCTGGTCTACATTTAGAGTAAAAGTAGGATGAAAATCAAGATTTAGTGAGTTTTTCTGGTGCTCTGTTTTGTGCTGCTGTGAAAAGGAAATAAATTTGTATGTAGAATTAATTAACAGTAGCAAAATTTCTTCTGGGAAATTATGCTGATGTACCTGTTTGGGGACACCAGTGAGGAGTTGAAAGGGGAAAGTATACAGAATAACTTGCAAAGTTCTGTTATCTCCATCCTATTTTATTATAGGAATGGAGACAGATTGTAAATACATACATATAGCAATCAAAATTAAACCTATCCAAAGCCAACAGTGGTAAAGATTATAATTTAACGTAAACAGTGACCCAAACTTAATAATGCAATCTGCTTATTATGGAGAAAGAACTTACTGATTCTTGACAGATATTCACAATAAACACAATATATATGTATCCTGATTAATATAGGTCCCACAAAAGCCACCATGTAAATTGCCTAAAAATAGGCTAACCCTCAGATATCTTGTTTTAAAGCTGTTCTCTCACAGCTCGTGAGAATTCTAGCCATATGCAGGCTCATGGCTCAGTCAAAACCTGGCCCAATATGCAATGGTGCTTTTAACCAGGGCTGAACAAAGTTCACCCCTCGTTCATTTTTACCTAAATAGCACAGACCATGTTCAGCTGTACAAAACGCTGATGCTAATTCTTTCTATTATAATCAGGCCCTAGGGTTTTAAACTGCATCCATCAATACATGTAGGTCTATCTACTCTAACATTTTAAGACAGATTAGGTCATTGTTTCTGAAGCTTGCAATTACAGTTGTCATACGATACCACAATTTTTTTAATTAGTATAAGCATTTTAAAGGAAAATTTTAAAAACTGTTTTTTTTTGAAGGGGAGGGACATTTATAAAGGAAGACAGCTGAGTGCATAAGAAATATATGTTTATTCACTGAGAGAATTCTAATCCTGAAATTCCTGTAGAAGCTTACAACTTCACCTATCACAAAACATTTTATGTCTGTATTACAAGTAGCATGAGAAAACTTTTTTTTTTTTTAATGTTATATATTTGGTTATTTGTATTATTTTTTGCAATTAAATGGTAAAAAATGGTGAAATGGTATTTAGGATCTTTCCAAACATAATTAATGTTTTCTCCTGTTTTGCAATTAATTAGAAAGTTAGAAAACTGCATTACTAAATACTGCTTGGGCATTTCATCTCTAATTAGTCAGATATTGATGTTTTGCTAATAGAAGTGTCCTGAAAAAAATGCTTCACAAATACAGCTATTGGAGGAATCAAGACAGGGTCTTGAAGACCCTCAGTAAATTTTTAAAAAGTCAAAAATTACTTGGCATTTACAAAAAAAAAAGTGATTCTGGGGAGGGCAAAAAAAAAAGCACAATATGGGGAGAGAGGATACACTGATTAATCATGTCAGAATTGGGGCCCAAGCATTTAATTTACAAGTGGATTCAACTCTTGGTGCCCACACTAAGAATCACTTCATCACATAAATGATAAGCAAAAGTACTTCTTCTGTATAAAACTGCCTGTAATTCTGTTAGTAAAGAGTTTAAGTATCTAAGAAGTAGCAAAGCAGATCTATTTCTTATATTGCTTACTCCCATTAGACAAAGGAAGGACAGTTTTATGTTGGTTGCTTTTTTCCAGTTCCATAGATGGATTCTATCCAGTGCCAATGAGCACAGTGGGAGTTTGGGGACTGATGCCAGTAGACCTACATTCTACAAAGAGCCAAAACTAGAGAAGCTTAATGAATCACTGTCAAGTTGCTCATTAGAAAATCAAAACCCCAGAAGAAATCCTCAGTATTTTGATAAAACACTAGTAGATGTCAGAAATTATACACTTCCCACTCCTCAAAGGCCAAGACACGTGGACCACTGCCACAGCTACAACAATGTTGACTTAGAGCTGTACACTTAATGACAGGCAGATACAGTGGGGACGGAGGATTGAAAGAGTCTCTTACAGGCATCAGTCTTGCAAGTGAACCAAAGTAAAAGATAGAAAAATATTTTATTATTGTTCAGCACCTCAGTCCTGAAAGGTCATGCTAAGTGTCAATGTCACAAAAATACTTAACACAGAATATGCCTCTTTCAGGACTTTGCATTTGGTTCATTGTTCTGAAACTCAGTAAATAGATTTCTGCACCCATTCACTATAAGGGTACTCATTCTTGTGGAAACTTCTCTCATTTCCCTGTTACAACACAGTCCAATAAATGTTCTGAAATTAACTATCCTTCTGGATGATGGTCTGAGCAACAAAACCTGATCTGAGAAATAAAATCTAGCTAATGTCATGTTCCTTATAAACTCGAAGGAAAGCTGGAATCACCCTTTCCAGACCTACTTTTAAAAGCTGATTATTTCTTTCTTATTAATACATATATGTATAATGTCTGGAACATGTTATACATTATTATTTTATTATTAAAAATCTCTGCTTATTTATTTCTCTTAGACTTATCAGAAACATTAAATCTAGCTTAAAGAGTTTGATTAACAGGCTCATAACTGTGGGATATTTCAGACCTCAGCTTAATAGCCAGACTTTCAAGGGGTAGCAGAGGGTTTTTTCACACACCAAGATTCTGTATTAGACTATATCATTAAACAATGGACAAAAAAAGAAATTAAAATAAAAGTTTTAGCAGAAATTGCCTCCAATGTTAGCTAGTTTCATTATTGTTGTAGATGATGCTACTATACTTACTGTTATCTATCAGTAACATAGGTACCAAAATGTTCAGGACTATGGCACCTACATTTAGGCACTGAAATATAATTACTCAGTTCAGTTAACTAAATCATAGGTTTGAAAAGATCTCCAAGATCAAGTCCAACCTTTGCTCAATCAACACCTTGTCCACTAAGCCACAGCACTAAGTGTCATGTTCAGTCATTTCCTGAACACCTCCAGAGATGGCGATTCCACCACCTTACTGGGCAGCCTGTTCAAATGCCATGAACCTGTCCATGAACTAATTTGTCCATGATGAAAATCCATTATGATGTCCAACCTGAACCTCCCCTGGCACAGCTTGAGGGTCTGTCCTCTCATCCTGTCACAAGTTGCCTATGAAAAGAAGCTGACCCCACCCAAGGTACAGCCTCCTGTCAGGCAGTTGTCAAGAGTGATAAGGTGTCCCCTGAAGCTCCTCATCTCTAGGTTAAACACCTGTAAAAGAAGCTACTCTTCTTACAACTTGCACTCCAGACCTTGACCAGTTTCCCAGCCCATCAAACCAATTTACTTCTTGTTTTGAAGGGCCTAGAACTATACACAGTCTTCAAGGTGCAGCTGCACCAGTGATGAGTACAGAGGGAAACATGATGTTTGACATGTTATTGACCTGGTACATTAGTATAAAGCCCATCCAAATATCTTATATATTTTACCACATTTAAAATGTTTACTACAAATAGTTAAAATGTTACCTTTAAGGCAAGTTATTCAACTTAACCAACTTGCTGTTATTTGGAATACAATTTAGTTGATCCAAAGTAGATAGGCATTTTAAAGCAAGCAGAATCGCTTTCTAGGTCTATTGACAAGCAACAGGATTCAAGTGCCCAAATATAACCATCTAGAGCCATTTGAAATGCCCAAGAGAAGAGATCAGCAGATGTGATGCAAGCCATTTTGCATCTGATTCAGATACGGTTCTGCAACCATCTGTAGTAGCACTTGGAGGCCAGACAAGATGCTTTAGTGAGCTTTAAATTGTGTTATACACCTGAATCCTACCCTGGATCCCACTTGGCTATGAAGCTAAAGAACCTATATCCAATTGAAATTGGGTGCCTATTTTAGGTGTCAATCTCAAGCTGAATCCTGCCTTTAATGCCATTTTTGGTAGGTAATGACCAAACTTCCAACTCCTAAAGCCAAGCAGCACTGGAGTCTTCTTTAAACTTCACAAAGCAGCAACAAGGTGACACAAAAAGTGTTTACTTTTTGCAGAACACTGAAGTTTCTAAAGGAGTTTCTTTTACCATTAAAATATGATACTGTCATTTCAAATGTACCTTTGCAAAGGTTCATTATCTGACAACTAAATAAATCACAATTAAAGGTGCATTTACTTTCAGTCCTGTGCAGCTTGTGGTTTTTGAAGGTCTTTGAAAAAGAGAGGGAGATGTCTAAAAAGGTGTTCTTTTCAGGTCCTATATTCTGGCTAAGGAGTTTTATCTGATGATGCACCATTATTACTCTTCTCCAAACACCAGGAGATTTAATACATTTTTGAGCAGAGGCTTCAAGATTACAAAATAATAACTTCAAAAAATAAAATTACTACCATATGTTTGAACAGGCAAGGAAACATAATACTATGAGACCTGTGAGACTGTTACATCTAGCTGTATCATTTCAAGTCACAAAATTTAATTGCTGGAAAAAGATATTCAGGCCAATGCAGTAACACAAGGGGGTGGTAAAACACAATTGTAGCTGTTATCTAGCTTCTGGATACGATAATATCAGTGAGAAGGTAAATTCCAACCACAAGTTTTATTAGTGCTGAAAATGCTGAGAGGTGGCTCCACCTTCACCTTTTCAGTCAAAATCAGCCACCCAAAGAGCTTTTATTACATGAGATGCTCAGAGTGAATTTCAAAGTACTTGCAATGGTTATGTGAAGGGCTTGACTCTCTTTTCTCTGACAGATCTAGGCCATCTGATCAAGTTTTAAACCTCCTTCATCACCTCTGAGACTGAAATTAAAAAGGAGGTATGCAGTACTCAGTCTGAGAGCTTTATAGTATTGTAGGCTAGCAGAAAAACTGAACACATGAAGCTAACCATGAAGGGATATGATGCTATTTCAAAAACTAGCTTTAATGATTGTAGTGTCTGTTGTTCAAGAGCTTTAGCTTTTTCTGAAAAAACTACTGTGTTACACAGATCTTTGACCAACTGCAGAAGTCAAACCAACACAGGGTACCAAATGGAAGAGGTAAGCTGAAGGGTAGGATAGAAAGAACAGACTATGTATTCTAAAATTCATTGTATATTTTCTATATTTTATTCTTAATATTAAAATTAACTTTGGATTTTAAATGTTTCTGTCTGTTTTATTCAACCCTGATCACAAATCAATTAGACTCACCAAGGAAGCCTGATGTCAAAAGTCAGTGGAATGGCAAAATGCTAGATATACTCAAAGACAGATAAAGGACTAGAGGCTTGAAAGCACACAGATGTATGAGGAAGTGCCCACAAATGGCAAAGAAAGGGGAAAAAAATTAGACCTAAATCAGGAACTATTACAAGCTCACTGCATATTATACTGGAAAACTAAAATTCTCACAGAAAATTACTACTATAACTTACTATGCTGGTAAAAATAAAACCAAGGAGTTGTGCTCCTTTATTGCACCACTGCTAAATTTAATTGGCATTCATTCATTGGAGTGAGGAGTATTTCATTTAGAGATAGAATTTTTGTAGAAGAATGTATTTATAGGTATATAGGAGTTCCTAATAGCTAATATGTTGCTACTAGTCAAAGACATTATTTTGTCTTTTGAACAATTATTAATTGTTCAATAACAATTCTTTAAATAAAAGAAAAAGAAAAAAACTACAAAAAAAATCTAGTATAACCATAGATTCTGTTTCATTTTTGAAAGGAAATATTTCTTGTGCAGAAGCCTAAGTTAAAGATTGTTTAAAAAAGGGAGGACATGGACATTCTCCTATTCCCCAATTATGGTTTTGTTTTCTTCAATGCTAGAAAGCATTTACAGTAGTTATAAATGAAAAGGCCTTACAAACCAAGCTTCCATAGAAAGTCATAGGCAGATGCTTTTCTACAATGCATGGTTAGATATTTCTGGGAAACACTAATGAAATGTCTTCCAAAAATATGAAAAGAGCATAAAATAAAAATAGAACAGAAGGCAGAGGCCAGGTAGTTTCTTTCCTCCAAAGTAGAAACACCTACTCAGTGTCTGGACAAATTTGCATTGGTCCTGCAACAGTGCTATGTGAAACACTGTGTGCCACTAACCAGCAGAAAGAATATGACAAAGCATTCATCAAAGTACAAAGAAGTACCTTTCTTACATTCTCAGCTCCTTCTTTTGTTAGACTGTAGTCCCACTTGTTCTCTGAATCTGGCCATTATTGAAGTACCTTAACAGAGAAACTTCTTCACAAAAGAGATCTAATGGATAAAAACTGAAAGTCTTTAATAAGATCAGACTCACTGGAGAACCTCAGCAACAGCTGACAAAAACAAAACAGAGAAATTGTTTGTCCACTATACTATTTCCTTTTCTAGTGGGCTCCAATCACTTATTTTATGACAATGAATTAAGTTCAAGAATTTTCCTGATCTGGGGGGAAAGGAGAAACTAAAGCAAACAATGATTTTCAAACAATAACTTCTACCAGAAACAATCATATTGTGGGAACCAACTTATCTTTATATAAAGAATTCCATGCATTTCCCTCTACCCACAAAACTACCTCAAGTCCAAAACCTAAAGACATTACAGTAGATCTGATTCACCCTTTGGCAAAGCCCAATAAAAAAAATGTTAATTAACCAACAAATAACAAACCCAAAAGTGGAAGAACAAAGAAAGATGTATCTTTAAATATTTTCAATGTCTCATTGCTATCATCACTGCAGGTCTGAACTCCACAGTGCACTGCTGATCTAGGAATACATTGAATACATAGTGAAACTATGCATTTTTATCTCAAGTTAATAATGTAGACTGTAACATAGCTATTCATATAGAGTCAGTACATAATGTTTTAAAGATTGTTATAATTAAAGAGATGTAAGTGCATTTTACATGCAAAGGCAAATACCAGCTGTAAATAAAAGGAATAATTATACCTATGGAGGGACAATAATTTAAAGTTATAATGGCGTGGTGAGTAAAAGGAAAAATGTTATTTTCAGATATTAGATAAAAGTTACACAGATCTTCTGGTCAAGAACAGAAGACACACAGAAATTAGAAGAACCGGACAGCTACAAATTCACTCTCCAGGAAGGAGGCCTTCAATTACCAACAATTACTTAGGGCACTAAAAAGACACAGAGACTGAAATGTGCAGCTCATAGAATAGCTGTGGACAAAGCATGAAACCATAGCTTCTTACTTCTTCCAGTAAAACAGTAACACTTACGAAGGATTTGGTATATGCAGACTATTTTATCTCTTTGTTTAATGGGTAGGAAGCTTGGGAGACTAAAAAGTATTTTGCTTTAAAAATCTGGCTTTGAATCACCTGAATCATTCACTAGTGAGAAATACTCTATTATTTCAGCTGACAGAACTAGGCCTGTCATGTTACTATGATAAGAAACCAGAAAAGATTGCAAAACTCAACTGAAGCAGTGCTAAACCAAAAAGTTCCAGAGAAATGAGGGGAAAAGTAAAGCTATCTGCTTGACTAATTACTCATCTGTATACTTAGCTATTTTCTCAAACAGGGGTGCAAAGGTGCATAAGGCACAGGTAAATGGTGATCTTACATTATCCAAGACAGAAGGAAATACACGTCATACCTTTCAGATACAAAGGTGACAAGGATTCTACAAAATACCAAACTTCTCATACGTATCTTGTATTCCTTTTGAATCTGCACTTAACATCTACAGATTCAGAGAAAGGAAATTTTTCTCACAGTAACATTTTCAATATTGTTCTCACGAAGTAGCTGTGACAATGAGGTATGAGCTCTGATAAGTGACCAGTGAAGGAAGTCTATCAGAGACTTAGTTCCACAGCAGCTGGGACATTTCTACCAACTTCCACAGCAGAGTCATGGATAAATTTTCCTTTCACTAATAATTTTGTTAAATATTTTGCTGTGGAATTCTAAATATCAAAAAACACAAACATTAGAATTCATGGAAAGATTACTAGGATTTACCACAAGGTGCTCCTTTGGCAGGTTGCATATACATTTAGTTTGTACCTATTAACTAGATATAATTAATCACAATATCAAAAACAGGATTATATAGCTGGCATTAGCACATATTATTAGATTTAATAACACAGATGTAAGGGAACATGTGAGCAACAAATGCTGAACTTACTCCTTCATTGTAATTCAGTCAGCTGCAATGTTTTCCAGCTTGTTATTAGACAAGCATTTAATTTGAAGAATTATCCTAACAAACAGAATATTATCATTACCAAAAGAATATATGAGGATAGTATACCAATTCAAAAATGTCCAAACCTTTGCAATACATATGGAATATTATTTACATTTTTGCTCAGGTTTACTCAAAGCGCTCTCCTGGGTGAAGAAAGTATACAAACTATTTTTTTTCATTTAGACAAAGCAAAATCTAACTACCAGCCAGTCATGCATCTACCTTCATTTTGTGTTTTATTAAAATATCATATGCAGTGGGCTTGTCTATGTTATTGATGACACCACAGTGGCTATTGGACTGATATAGTGGTCTCCATGTATTTCCAAATATAAATGAATCCTAATGAGATAATCCTCAGTGCATGGAGATGGAGGAATGCTATCTAAATAATGCCACTTCTGTTGCAGAATTGGTTTCAAATTAATTGTTTCGTTCTAAAGCTATAATTATCAGGAGGAATGCAGTTAGTTAGAAAAAATGAAGTTAAAAAGTGCATAATGTCTAATAGCTCATTAAATAGAAAATACATTGTAAATTTGGGAATCAGAATGACTTGCAGCTAACTGGGATGATGGGTCATGCACATGAAAAGAGACTTTTCTGGCAGGAAAGCAATTTGGTAATGCTGACTGCAGTCTGCATTTACTTGACATTCGGAAAGATCATATGACACCAATGCAGATGAGGTGAACAGTAAAGAGAAAAGGAAGGGCAAGGAGAACCAGAGGAGAAAAAGTTAGGTTATGAGCAGCTGAGGCATGATGAAGAAGGAGAGAATATGAGCATCATTATTGAGTGTTCAATTTTTAAAATGGAAATGGGAACAAGGTGTCATATTAAAGAGACTTGGAGTATTCAAGCAGCTATAGCAATAGCTAGGTCAACATTTTTCTCACAGAGGGGTTTTATGAAGAGTCCATTTGATGAATAATTAGTAATTTTTAAATTACTCTTCCAATGAAAAAACAGAGAAAGTATATATTTACTCAGTGTCAAATATATCTTTATAATAATGCAACAAAGCAAGTCCAAAGATTATTTGAAGTACTTAAGAATAATGAAGCTGCCAAAATTTCCTCAAACCTAAAACATTATACCACAGCCTCAACAGGAAAGAAGCTCAGAACACCTGATCTAAGCTTAAACTTTCTCCTAGTACATCTTCCTTAAGCAGTGACCCCAACAGCTACACAAGGGGATGTAGACATGATCAGAACGGGACAAGGCAGCCCTGCATTGCATGTACACAAACAAGTGCATGCCACACCAGCCTGCACAAACAGGAGGGCTGAAGCTGCCTAAAATGTCACAGAGCCATCTAAAGGCCCAAGGTAATGTACAAAGAACTGCAAGCCGTGGACTCTGAATCACATCTGATGCAAAAGCAGTATACAAAGGGAAGAAAGTTGCCCAGAGTTACATTCTTTTATGTTGTTAGGCTTTGGTCACAAGCTGATCTGTGTGGTAAAACAAAATCTGGAACACAACCATTAAATACACTTCTATCAATGTTCTCATTTTAGTTGGGATAGAGTTACCTTTATTACTAGTAGCCCACTGTGTTTCAGATTTGTGACCTTGAAGAGACAGCAGCCAATTATAAGGCCACAACACAGCAGGTACACCATGAAGGGGCAGTGGTCCAAGGAAAAGGCCACAGCAGAGCAGTGGAGCACACTTCAGAGTGACCACAGCTGGGGATTAGTCCACACTGCAGCAAATGAAGCCCCTGAAGAGGCTGTGGTCTATGGATAGACCCGTGCCAGAGCAGTGGAAAGCAGAGAAGTTCACTGCAATGTAAAACCCCATGGCCTGGTCCAAAGGGACCAGGGATGCAGATTGTAACAGACATACATTTAAATTGCCATAACCCATGATTTGAGTTGCATGTTACAGTAAGTACTACAGCAAGAACTACCCAACCCAGTTGAGGACAAGCCTTACCACAAGCAGTGTAAGTGCAGCAGTGACTCAACCTGAGCTGGCTTTTGTGCCCAGTAATTCCACACAACAACCACCTCTCCTAAGTAACCACCACAAAATCTAAGTCAAGCACTAGATTAACTCAATTGGTATTTTATGGAAATTATACACTGGTGGGCCATAGATTAAAGGAACAATTCTTGCATGTATTAGACAGTGAGAAGAGGAAAGGGGTGGTTAATGAGAGGATATTGGACAACATGGGACCTAAGTGTAAGAAAAAGTGGTAGAGATTGCACTGGATTTGGCTGGAATTTAATTTATATTCTTCATAGTAGCTTTTAAGTTTGTTTGTTTTAGATTTGTGACCAAAACAGTATTGATAACAGAGATGTGTTTAGTAACTGCTGAACAGTGCTTAAGCAGCATCAAGGCCTTTTCTTTTTGTTCCTGACATTGTTCCACTGGTGAAAAGATTGGAGGTGCTGGACTGCTGACCCCAAATAGCCAAAGAGATATTTCATATCATATGAGGTCATGCTCAGCATATAAAGCTACAGGGAAGAAACAGGAGTTGGCATATGTTTCACAAGTCACAGCTATGTGTGATGGATCCCCACTTTGCTGGAGATGGCTGCCAATGCAAAGTCCTAAATTAATTCCTTGCTTTGCTTTGCACGTGTGTGCAGATTTTGACCCTACCTACTAAATTGTCTTAACCCACAAGTTTTCTCATGGTTACTGTTCCAGTTCTCTTCCCCATCTCACTGTGAGGGAGTGACCAAGTAGCTGAGTGGGCTGAGCTGCCTACTGGGCATAAACCAGAACAATAACAATGACAATATTTATAAACAAAATAATTAAATCTCTTTGCCATAAAGGAAAAATTAATCTGCATTAGGGAAAAAAAAATCCAACATTTCCTAAATCATAAGTTCAACCAAGATTAATGGCCACTTCTTTATTTGAATGTCCATTGCACAAATATCAATGTAATGCCTTCCTTATGAAGGTTTGGACACTCTGGCAGCAATGCATTTTAAATATCACCTTAATTCCAATGCAAGGTTTATCCCTCGTGAATCTAGACTGAACAGAAAAAAGCAGAATCATAATAATGAGAAATGTCAGTGGACTGGCTGATAATACCATATCTAAATTTATGGCATGTTTTTTTAGCATATAAATACAATATTTCTTGTGTCTTGATTCCAGTAAGACCATGGAACGGAATTTATCTCTCTGTATTTGCTGCTGTTACCAGATCTTAAGATAAAACTTCCCATCTTGTTTAACAATAGCTTATTTGTTGCAATGCATAGATTGAATTTTTTTACATTAAATTTGCACAGGTAGCAGAGTCTGAAGAGAGGATATACTCCAGAGAGGGTATTCTTCTCTTGCAATGGTGCTGAAACATACCCTTTTTTCTGCATTTAGGCTCTAAACATGACCTGTTTTCCTGCACAGATACCAGAACCTGATATATTTAATAAGAAAGTGATACTTTGCTTTGGTGCCACACCAAAAACACCATATTTGAAAATTTACATTATTGTAATGGTAACCTCTAACTCTATTTCACATAGTACCCATATACCCGTAGAATCTTTCTGAAATATACTTGCTGCTATATACTCTCTCTTCTGAATATAATGGGATTGAGGCTTCAAAAAAGGTGTAGGAGTGGTAAACCACTGAAATAAAGCTCAAGTCTTAAATTTATATCCAGAATACAGACACAAACATAGTTGTCAAAACAGCACCCCGCCTACATGCCTCCAGCACAGATCATTCTAATATCAATTCAGCCTCACTTCAGAAAATACTTAAATCACATAATTAATTTGATTGATCCCATTGAAGCCACATCAGCTGAAATGTCTCACATGATCACACCTCAAGTTTTGCCTCTCTGCACACAGCAGGCACACATCCTAACTTTTCCCAGTGGTGACTTTTGGGACTAGGACACTTTGACAATTCAAACCAAACTAAGACTGCTAATTCATCTCAGATAAACCATGAGACAAGCTTCAGATGGTACCCACTTTCATCTCTTACTGGAAAAGATCCATGTTTTAAGAGTTTACCACATACAAACAGCTCAGAAAGACATGTGCTTTCCTCAGAGCCATCAAGCCATTCTGTGTGACTTTGCAGTGTTAAATGCAATAACACAGTAGCCAGTGACAAATCATGGTTGAGCCTGGAACCTGAAAGGCCAAACAGATATCTTAAATGGGAACAAAGAGTGAAAGTCTCACCTGAAAGGGGATATAGAGTACCTCGTCTGGATGCAGTCACAGCACTCCCAAATGCAGCCACAAGGCTGAAGGCAGTACCTATCCTAAGACAGCATGACTGCACATCAAAGGCTTTGGTACAGGTGCTCTCGTACACAGTTTCACGTGGTGAGGGGGAAGGCAGGGACAGCCTGTAACCAGGAAGACTGTTCTGTATAAAGATGCTCAGATGAGCATGAAAATCCACTGGGTCACCCGAGGGCTGAGCCACAACCCTTCACCCCATCCGGGACACAACCTGTCAGACAGAGACAAGGGAGAACACCCACTACATAACTGACTGCTTTGTGGCAAGATGGATAAGAGGCCACAACTCTGCCTTATCAATATGTGATGCAGAAAATGCAGTGAGGGAGTAGAACAAATCTAATATGAGAGTATCACAGCAAATGTGAGAGACTAGTCAGGTCTGTGCTCCTGTCTCTAAAAGAGCTGGTGTGAGACTGCATGTTACTGACAGCTTTATTTTAGATATGCTTTATATCCTGCTTTTAAAAGTGAAAAATAAAGCAAAAGCGGTACACTAAGCAATTGCACTTTGGTTCTTGCAGTTTGGTTCTTGTAAGTAAAATAAATATGCAGTACTGCAATACTGCCTCCTTGCATTTCAAGAAAGAAATTGCTTTCTTGGATCGAGACAGCGGTCCATCTAGTCCAGTACCTCATCTTCAAATACTGGACCTTATTATAGCAACAGGGCAGGCAAGAAATATTCCACAGAGAGAAAGGCCAACCTACAACCAAGAGTAAAAATTTATCTATCCTAGAAGTGTTTGATATTTACCGACTCATTTATTAATATTTTGGTATTTATACATCCAGCTAGGTTTTTTGAACTGTGATTGTTTATTATTTACTTGTGAGGTTTGCCAATGTAAATCACCTTCAGCAGCTTTAGCTTCGATTTGTGATATAGGCATAGAAGATTATTAAACACGCAGGAGTCAAAAAAAGCTATGTGTGCTTTCACCTGAGTGCTACCCTGTACGGTGGCTTTCCCCCTGGCATTGTTAAAGGGATGCTCACAGCTGAGGTGGCCGTATACAATGCTGTCCTGGTGCCAAGAGAGCTGTGTTCAAGTTTCCTATTACAAGATCAGCAAGATGTGAAGTGAGGCAGCCAGAAAATGCAAGCTATGAACATAGTACAGATTAGGAGGTTTGATAAGCTTCAAAGATGAGGCGGGAAAAAAAAAATTTCTAACTTTTTATACATGCAATTATATAAATTATTCTTCCATGCCAGAAACATATAGAAGCTTCTCCTATAACTGTTTAGTTAAGGACTAAGGATCAAAACCATACACAGCATTTTCCAGTGCTACTTCAGGCAACAGCTACAGCTGTAGTGCATTCTACAGATCACTTTACTGATGTATTCAGACAGAAGAAAAAGCTAAGAAAGCTTTTGTCAGTGACTTCATCCCATTTATCTAACTGTGTAGTGCCATGCCATACCTGGTAGTTATGCTAACTACTATAACTAATAAAGTATAAGGTTTTGCTTTCTCTTTTCTATCTCCAAAGTGTTTTTCAAAACACATGACATGAAAGAAGCTGTATGAAGATGCCTTGAAATTGTTTATCTTAAAAATGTGACTGCTTTGCACTAGTAGTATGAAAAGGTAAGTTAGGTGGCCATTATTATTTTGTTATCTCTTTTGACAAATAACTCACTACATATGGCAAACGAGAGTGGCTGGCTTGGGTATATAAAGAAACAAAGCATAAACCCCACTATCTTCCAAGTTCTACCAAGAACAAAAGGAGATAGCTCTGTAGCTGTCACCAGGAAAAATGAACAACATTATGGTTGATGTTTCCACGTTCATTCCTATGTCTGGGTGAATGTTACATATCGAACTTAGTCATGAAGAAAAGTGTTTCAAAGTAAATATTAACAGTTTATAAAATCAAATCCCTGAGCCAAATTTCCTGTTGAAATTGCCCTTAGAGTGAACTTGTGTTTTTAAAAAACATTTCAAATGTGTGTGTGCTTACAGTGGACTCTGTGAAGCTGAGTATACTATTGTTTTCTCACGCTAAAAAAATTATTTATTTATTTTTTTAAAGGCACAAGCAAAATTCTTCTAAGTACACTCTTAAATTCAGTGACCTAAAGATAATGGAGCAAACACTCCAGCTGGTTTAAAATGTCAGAGCTGCAACTACTCCAAGGGAGCAATGAAAGTCTACATCAGTTGGGATATCCCTTAACACAAAAATGGTCATGAACAGGGACAGGTATTCAGTTCTGCTGGCATAGGACCCTTCTGTTATATTCATCCTTACACAGATTTTGCCTCAATACCTTCAAATCTCAGCATTTCAAAAGGTAAATGAAAAATGTATTTTCCAATAAAAAGTCTGCTACCTGAATTACTTGGACATGCAATAGAAAAATGATGAAAGACATTTAAATGAGATGTTTAAATGCAGACTGGAAATATGAAACTGAACTGTAATTAATTAGATCATAGGGTCTTCTGTTGCTTTAGCCTCTGTATTACCATGCAGTCTTTGTTTACTGTCATTTATCTTCTTTCTTTGATGACATTTGACTAATAAATACATTGATGAATTGCTTCTGTAAATGCCATCCATACATCACAAAAGTAGTATGTACTCAGTGCTTCTGGCACACTGATGCTAAAGGATTTTGTTTTATTTGAACTTTCAGTACTTAACAAAGGAAATATTACTGTTCTGCTGGATAAATTTCTTGATTTTTATTTTAATTTTAAGTGAACAAACAGCTGCAGAATAATGTGACTTAATGAAGCATTTCTAATAAAATCCTGCAGAAGATAAAACAGAGGCATAGAACTGCTTGCTCACTGATAGTTGTATCATTCAGAATAATTTTTCAAGATGGTGATCACATCTCTGTGTAGATGAGTACTAGGTATTGTGATTTTCTGTCTTCCAAGTCAGTGATTTCCTTTAGTGAGATAACTAGTTAGCACTGTTGCATTATTTATTTATAGTAAGCAAAACATACAACATAATAAATGCAACATCTTTCTAGTACATTGTTTAGGCTTTACACTGGTTTAAACTGGTGTTTAGGCTTTACAAGTAGCAACAGAGACAACAATAAATTTTGGTGTGAAGATGCTCAGATCTGAAAAAGTTCATGATTACATTTTGCTTACTAAAAACACACTGCCTGTATTTGTAAAGATGCCTTTTATCAAGTCTGTTATCACCTGTGATGAAATTATTAAACTTCTTGGCTGCAACATTTTTTCTTTTCCACAACAGTTCAGTGTAAAGTATTATTTGCTTTATGTAAATCTAGATAGGGCTCAATGAATCATCACTTTGCAACCTGCCAGTAAAACAATCCTCAATATCCATCTGTACACTCATCTATTTGCTTTCATTCAGAACAAATTTTTCAGGTATTCCCCATCAGAATAATCAAGAGCACTACAGGCATCTACACATAAAGCTGAGATCCCTCAGATCAAAAGAGACAGGTAAAAAAGTTACCCCAAGTGTCCAGTATGATTAAAGATGCTGGCATCTTAATTAGTCATCATTCTCTGATTAGAAGAGCAAGACAGAATTAATATTTTATCTCGGTCACCCACTACCATCAGTGTATCTAAAATTAACACCACATTTGTAAGGACCTTCTATGTACAGAAACAATATGCAGAACCAGTGAGTAGTAAATCTGATTTGCTGTATCAACTGAACAATATTTTCCACTGAAATTATGATACTTAGGTAGTTCACATTTATAACTACTGGAAAGTGGGACTATGTGAAACAAAACCCACATGGTTTTCAGTACTGCCTAACAGAAGCATCAGCTCTCTGAAATAAAATATTAATAGTGAAATTTATATTAATTACTTTATTACTGTTAATTATACACTCACAAAACAATTTAGGCATCAGTATGAGATGACAGCACAACTACTGTGAAAAAGTGTAATGAAACTTGTAACCTTTGCCACCTCTGATCAAAATACCTTAGATAAAAATGGTCTTTCCCAACTTCAGCTAAGCTATCCTCCTAATACCACTGAACTACTATGTTTTGAGTGTGTACCCAACACTACAGGAAAGAATCTCAATTTCTCAATTTGGCTTAAATTAGCCCATAAAGTAGCTTTAAAGTGTTAAACATATAGCAGGCTGAATGCTAAAGTCTGAAACTTGTTGGTAAGACAGAGAAACCAGATAACAATTATCATTTAGTCAATAGTAATTTAAATGTATCCACTGTGGTGCAAAGACCCTACGACCCGGAATCCTTTATGGGGCTTTCAGAGATAGGAGTTGAGTATGTTTATTATTTAAATTGACAGTTCTGCAGGAGTCAAAGCACGGCTCTTTAATTATTGAGCCAGTGTCTACTGGGGGGAGGGTGGTAGAACTGAGATACTTAAAAAAAAAAAAAATACTAACAAGCTCTAAGGAAAAGCTGGAAAGAGAGAACTGTAACTACAAATACAATTTAAAATGCTTTAAGAAATGATTTTAACTCCCGTAGGAATGAAATATACAGAAGAGCCATGCATGGGAACTCCTAACAGGGCAGTTGCAAGCTCTTGCTCTTTATTCTTTTGCATTGATAACCTGGTGTCCGATCCTACAGCTCCACAGGAATAAAGCAGGTTATTTAAAACTTTCTTTCGCTAAACTATAAATGGGATGAAATAAGGGAAAAGGCCTCTCACAGTGGCATACAGAACCCACAACACATTTAGTAGGTAAATAATCTCACTGAGATACAAAGTAAGCAACATAGACAAGGTTTCATACGGTATACCCACAACTTGGAGAACAGTACAAATAGAAAGAAACGGAGCCATGAATCTTCCCTTTATCGCCTTTTTTGTTTGTTTTTGTTGGGTTTAGGTTGGGGTTTTTTTGTTTTTTGGTTTTGTTTTTTGGTTTTTGTTTGTTTGGGGTTCTTAAAAGAAGACATATAAAGCGACTACCCGCTCTTTCAGCCCTTCTCTTGAAGGCGGCTGATAAAGCGTCCGGGCAGAGTAACCCCCAAGTGCCCGAAGGTCCAGCGAGCTAGCGGCCACCCTTTCCATAGAAGTTAAAAACAGGGGGGGGTTCACCTGCTCCCCCCGCCTCCCTCTCGGCTCTGTTGAACTGTTCTTTCGAGTAAAATCAAAGAAAATTTAAAGGGAAAACAAAAGCCTTTAAAATCGCCCGGCGAAAGGCTGTAGCCGGCTGGTCCAGGTGCCCTGCAGAAGGACGGCGAAGCAGCTCTTCTTCCCATGAGGCTTCGTCCAACTTTCGGGCAAACGGGAGGGCGCAGCCCGCGGCAGCCGCTCCGCACAGCTCACACCGGGCTC
>VWZN01019151.1:16654-34763 GCA_013396955.1 Regulus satrapa | reverse complement strand
TGAAGGCCTCTTGTTTCTCTTAAGACACATTTAAAGACGTATGGCGTCTCTAAAGTGAGTTTTGCAATTTATTTTGCTGTGTTCTGTGCCGTTTAAAAGGCAGTGAAGAGAAGTGGAAGGGAGAGAGCTAAAAAAGGTGAGAAAGAAACCTTATTTGTTACAGTGATATCAGAGCCAAGTTCTCAGTTTTGTCCTGTAATTCTGGTCTGTAGAGAGCCTAGTTGACAGCTGGCTGCAAAAGAAAGGCCATGATGAGATACACCTCGTATGTGTCTAACAGCAAGGACATGATGTCCTTGAGAGAAAAAGTTACACAAAAAGTAATATGTGAAACCGCTTGGGCCAGCAGCTGCACAAAGAACAAAGACATAACATAGACGGACGGTTAAACACAAAAAGTTCGTTGTTCTCCAGCAATGTGTCAACCTATCAGGAGCTAAGCTTTGTAATATGTATAAGCTTCATTANAGGAGCTAAGCTTTGCAATATGTATAAGCTTCATTATGCGCCAACCTATCAAGAGCTAAGTTTTGCAATACGTATAAGTTTCATTAACCATAGTATAAATGTGTGTAAGAAATCAATAAAGTTTGAGACTTGTTGATCAAGACATCTTGAGACTCGTCTCCCGCGCTCTCCGCGTAACACTGGTCCACTCCTAGATTAAATGGGGATGAATGCATGCAGCATTGAGAAGTACTGATATACCTGATCATCTGTTGAGATAGGGCAGGGCAAAATGAAGGCTTCATATTGGCCATTGATGCAGCTATAGGATGAAATACAAAGAGGCCGGTAATGAAAGGGCAAGATAAAAGTAGCCAGGTATATGACTGTCAAAAGCACTGTTGCAGAAAGCACTGCGGTCCACATACATGCTAAATGCTGACTGCAGCCAAATTAAAAGGCTGCTGGTTGTAAAGACATATATGGTCTTATCTCGTTCATTGGAAGCTGATACAATAACTTCAGAATTTCCCTATTCAGTAACCATGTTTCCAGATTTGCAGACAGTTAAAAAATAATTTAGAGGGAACTGGAAAAAGCCACGATTGTGCTGCTACCAGCACCACAATTTCAGGAAAAGAGATAGACCCAGACTAAAGTTGATCCACAGGGGTCGGATGCTCCCGCCCCACCAATTCCAAATGACCAAAAGTCCTGATTACATAATGGAAAGGGTAATCTTTTCAGCTCCGTGCTTCAGTGTAGGACCACAGGTACTGCTACTCCATTAAAAGCAGTGAAAGCACACAAAAAAATGCAACTAGAGCAACTAAAATGCAACTACAGCAGCTGTTGCACTTTAGATGCGGTAAATGCCTTGTCACTATAGGAGCACATATGTCTATTTTACCTGCATGTACCATTGCACTCAAGTTGAGTGCATGTCGTAAGACCAGAGGATACTTGATAGTTTCATGTTGGTGTCCTGCTGTTGCAGAAATCTGGTAAACACATCTGAAGACACAGAATTTTTATCCCCATGTTGAAACAAACAAGTCCTTTGCAAACAACTAAAGAAAAAGTAGCAGACAAAGCAGTAAGTAAGCTGGCCTGTTTTGCGACCCAATAGTTTTGTCAGTGAAAATATTGAAAAATGTGGTCTTTGTTTATGTCATGATGCTGCTGCACATGAGCAGTTCCAAATCTCTTTGTTCAACATGTGAAGATCTGACCAAATCTGCAGTACTCATACACAGCTTGTGTGACACCATGCATATGAAAGCATGTCCTGAAAGACATGCTTTCAGAAAGCTTCTCTGCTTGCTTTCACAGTATGGTCAACACTCCTGGGAAGAACCGAAAGAATCTGTTGCACCTATAGAGTGCAGCTGGTTTTACAGATGCTTACTTGGTAAATCTGACTCATCTCCAGAGGTGCCTTTGTACATGCTGCACATGTGGCATATGATGAATTTACCATTTTCTGGAAACACTAGATTGGCAGTCTTTGTCTCACAAAGCCTGTATTTATATCTTTCTGACTGGAAAATCCCCAGCTGAATACTGCGGCCTTAGAACACAATGCAGTTATGAACCACAACTATTACAGAAATGTTCTCTCTTTATTCCTTCTGCTTGTTTTATTTTTGAGTAAATCTCACTATTTATTTTCATCAATTTGTAGGTCTCTTGCACATGCTAAAAGACAAGCATAAAACATGAAAATGGACATTGGCATTTGCAACAGGTGTATTTGGAACAACTTCAGCATTTTCATTTCAAGGTGAATAACACAGCATAAAAATCAGAAAAGTAAAAATTGTTTCTGACTAGTTATGTGTGGATCTGGTGTGTATATCTTTTAAACATTAATTTTACTTAGAAACATACATGTTCTGAGCTGCTAAAAAGAAAAAAAAAGAAAATTTATATTTGGATAGCCACATGTAGATTTAGTTTCTAAGAATTGACCAATGTCAGTACTGTTCATTAATATCTACAAGCACTTTTGCTCCTTTATCTTTCTGAAGAGACTCCTCCCCTCCCACCACTCACCATGCTACTAATCTAAACTAGCTAAAAGTGCCAGTTTTGGCACTGTTTTTTTTATTTTACCAGTTAGCTTCTTGGTTTCTCATTTTGTACTTAAAGACTAGGATTCTGGTTGGGTTTTCCAGCTGTATTAATATGGAGCTTCACAAACTAAAATAAACAGCAGCTCAGACCACAGCACTCACCAGAAATACCTCAGTGTAAGGAGATATATAGTGAGTGATGTAGAGCCTGATGTACAGCAGCATCCTACAACCTTCCTTTATTGCCATCCCATAAAGCAGGGGAAGAGAAAACAAGGATCTAAAATGTCAGCTGCTGTAAACTCTTTGTGGTTATCATCCTGACACTGTGTGAGCTGAGGCAGTCCAACAGTGCCTACAAGTCCCTTTTACAATGTGTGTACAGATACACAATCATGCTTTTATCACAAGTGAGAATCTGGTCCACCAAATTTAAGATCTTTACAAGCTCTGCTACGTTCCAGATGTTCACATACAAAAATAAAAGTAATTGACTCCTGAAAAACTGATGGAAATGAAAAGGCGATGGAGCAAAGTTATTCTGTGTTCCTTAATCAGTCTCCCACAGGCATTTACTAAAATCATGCTGGTTATTGCATTTTGAAGGAAAAAAAGGTTTTTAAGTAGCATGCTGGAATCATCATTGATCTTTCAAAGCTTCCACATAAAATGGAAAAACTGACTGCAAAACAGTAACATAAGTAACCAGTCTTTCTTTTCTACAACTTTTATGTTATACTGATAAACAATATGGTTTGGGGATTTTTTTACCATTTAAAACCATTCTCCTAAGATATAAATCATATGTATAGTTATGCATGCTAACATAAGTGCTGCTTACAGATTAATTACACCTTCCAGGATGGGGAAAAACAAAAACAATAACAACAAAGAAAAAAAACCAAACAAAAAAAAACCCAAACCACAAACAATGTATATTCAAGGTAATCTTGGGAGCAAGACTTTATTGCGTTCATTCAAGAGGAGAGCAGGCTGGGAATCAGGGAGAAAATGAGTTAAAAGGGATTTGTGGAAGTCTGGTTGGGCTGAAGATCCCAATCTCAGTCATGTGTGGGCTGACTTCAAAGTGATATCAGATTGCTCAGAGCTGTGTCCAGTGGTTTCAGATACCTCCAAGGACAAAGATTGTACCTACCAATCTCTTTGTCCCTTTCATAGCCTTTGACCTCCCTCACTGGAAAGGTTTTCCTTCCTTGCATCCAAATTTCTCTGAATTTCTCTGAATGTCTGCTTTTTGTGCCTCAAGTCTTTGCTGTGTACCACCAAGAAGCCTCCAGCTCCATTTTCTCTATGTCCATCCATATGCTGTTGAGTACAACAGTTATTTCTTCCCTTTCCCTTCTTTAAAGGGCCTGAGCAAACACATCTATCAGTTTTCTCATGTGTCATGCCTTCACTGCTGCTAGGACACATGGCTGACTCCTGTTCAACTTGTTCATCAGCATCTCCAGGCATTTTTCTGCAAGAATTTTTGCTAGATAGTGCCAAACTTGTCCTGTTGCATGGGATTATTCTGTCCCAGGTGATGGATTTGCATTTGTCTTTGAACGTCATGAGATTTCTGTGAGCTCAATTCTCTAGCCTGTTTTCAGCCTTCTGAGCCTTTGAGCCTTTTTGAGCAGCAGCCTCACCCTCCACTGTATTGACAGCTCCCATCATTTTGGGATGAATGGAAGAGTTGGGACCTGCTGGGAGAGTTTGCCACTGTCATGCAGGTTGTTGGTGAGGACTGTCAACAGTCCATCTCCAGTACTGAACATGGGGAAATGCCACTAATGACCAGCCAATGCTCTTCAAGCCTTGCAGTTCACCCAATCTGCACCCATTTTTCAAACTACCCATCCAGCCTTGGGTGTGCCCAGTTTGGCTATAAGGATGTTGTTGTACACCATGTCAAAAGCCTAACTAGTCAAGATAAATACCCTTTGCTCTTTCCCAGACAGAAAGACATTTCACTGTAGAAGACAATTATGTTGGTCAGGCAGAATTTGCCTCTACTAAATCCATATTGGCTATTCCAAATCACCTCCTTGCCCTTCATGCATGTGGATATTACTTCCAGGAGAATTTTCTCCATAATCCTCCTGCAAAATGACCTGTAGTTCCCAACATCCTCCTTCTTTACTCACTGAAATTGGAAATATTTACCATTTTCCAATTATTTGGGACCTTCTCCTGTTACCATGATCATTTACAGATGTTTGAGAGTGGTCTCATAAGGAAATCAGCCCACTCCCTCAAGGCATTTGGACACACTTGGCCCCAGAGACTATTGTACTTTATTTCCACTTTGCTTAGATGGTTCCCATTGATTTTCTCCTATCAGAGGTGATATTTTACTCCCCCAAACTCACAGAGAAACCCTCAGATGAATACTGTTTGTCTGACTTAGCCCATGGAATATCATATCATGGAATATCATATGATCAGCTCTTATGTTATTACATCAAAAAGAGTAAAATCCCCCAGACTGTGAGAACTGTAGCTATTTTGAAATATAAAGATGCTTCTTCCTTATACTTTGTAAAGCACCTAAGCTCCCTAAAGGGGAAATATTTTTAAAACTACTCTCCTCATTTCTCATTTGTCTCATTCTGACAAGTCACTACTGAGCTTTTTACATCTTTTATGTATCATCATAAGGCCCCTTACTTTCTCTATACACTTGAGACCCTATGCTGCCAGGCACAGCTTCTGAATCTTGCTCTGGGTGAAGCACATACAAAAATGTGTGGTGTTGCAGTATTTTATGCCATGGCTTCTACATTTCTTTTTGAATCTAGACTGTAATCCCTGTGAAAAGCAGAACAAAAACAAACACCAGAAGAATTCAGATCAAAAGTAGAACAATATTTGGCCTCTTCACCTTTTGCATTTAGTCTTAAATTTTCTTTTTAACCAATTACTTACTTGGCTATGTTACATATTTCATAAGTAACAGGTCTGAGCTTTGTTGCACCAAAAGGAAGAGTCCGTGGGCCAACTACTTGGGGGTGCCTATGGGGATTTATTGCACAGCAAAGTTGTAAATGACAAGAATATTAAGTGTAGTACCATCTTCTTATTTGAGGTAAAGTATTATCCACATGTTTGTGAAAAGCCTCATATTATTCCAGAGGGCAATATCAGCCCCTTTCCCTTCTTTTTTCTTAAACCAACAAGTTTTCTTCTAAAATATCCCTCCACATGTATCTGTGGGACTTGAAACAGGAAATAGAAACAATCACTGAATCAGGCATCCAAAGAAAGAAAAAAAAAAACCAAGCAAATGAATAAAATCAGGACCAAAAATGTTCACATATATCTGGCCTAAATGTGGGTTACTGTATTACAGAGGTCAGTAGTGCATTCATTTTTCTTAATCTGATACTATATAAGAGTTCCTATTTTCCTGTGTTTCAAAACTCTTGCAGTTAGGGTACAAAGAACTCCAGAATGAATCAATGTTTTATCCTTGGTTATAAGTATGTTTTGTTACAGTTTTACATTGAAGATTACATTATAGACAAAATAGGAAACAAACCAGACTTTCTTACCTAACGAAATTTTTAATTCAATTTGAAAATAAATATAATTATTTTCAAAAATATATATTGGATTATTTTTATGAGTTATGTTTACATAATTATATTAAAGGGGACCTTGAAAACACGAGATTAGGCAGACAGATAGTTGTAAGTAGGTAATTAAGATCAATGTGATTTAACAAAACAAATCATATTATTTTTGTCTGAAACCTCTTTACCAAAGGCAACATGTGTCAGAAGGCTTCTGAATTCATCTACAAAAAGGATTAGACTTCATTGTAGACATTCATCGTGCCATTTATTATCTCATGATGCAGTATTTTCTAATCTGTGCAGTGCTGTTTTAAAAACAGTCATTGCACTTTCTGGTAATAAAGGCATCAAAACTTACTAGCCCAGTAATTACAAATCACTTTTTAAACAGGATCATCCAAATCATCCAAATTTCAGAAAGTAAGTTTAGTGAAAGGCAAAATGCATTAAATAATTAAATAGGAATAAGTTGTTCCGTTCCCTAGTATTTCTTTCCGATTTTAAATCTTTCTTCCTCTAAGTTTTAACCATCTATGTTTTAACAAAGGAAGGGGAAAAATTTGCACTCAGGCTTGTGTATGTGCATTAGAAAATATTACAACATGGCCTAACGGTTGTTGAAGACTTTGCATTTTATGATGTTTTAACAGTAGGGCAAAAATATGTATTTTTATATCATCTTTTTGCACACTGAGTATGGACAAAGTGGAGCTTTTCAAGAGTTAAAACCAGAAGAAGTAGTATTATTTAGAATACTACCATATTTATTCCAAAACAGCCTTGATCTGAGGAGAGGGAAGATATGATCATTTTTAAATATTCTGAATTTCAGATTTTAAGATCTTTTTTAAATGCATGACCCAAATGAAAATACTTTTGTTTGTTTGTTTGTTTGTTTTTAGTTTTGAGAGAGAGAGAGAGAAGAAAACCAAAGAATCTTTCAGTGTGGCTGAAGACAGTCAGCTATCAATTCAGCCTGAAAAAAAAAAGAATCTGATTAATAGAGAATCCAAAAAATCCCAGTCCATATATATATAAGATTACATTATCTATTTAGAGTTGCTATACCTTTCAATGAGATTACAAATGTGGAGCTAATGGATTACATAGTTAATAGTCTGAATATAAGTAATTTCTCTTGTGTAAATACAGCAGAAAATTATACATACCTAGAGAGAATTGCAGCCCCTTAGATCTTAGGATGTGCAGGGCTAGAAAGTCAGACTGACTGAGCTTTGCCTTCTGTCTCAAGCCTTTCCTCCTTCATCACACACAGCAGGAAAAGCTAAAGGATGTGTGCCTTTGAATTTTTCTGCTTTTATGGCTCTCATTGACAGATTCCTTTGAAGGCAGCAGTAGACAGCCTTTTCAGAGTGTGGACTGCATAAGGGAAGAGCACTGTAATGCTGTGGTGGTGCTCAGAACTCTTCATGTGTGCCTCTCTCCAGTGTTAGAATTAAGCCCACCCTCACTGGACTGAAGTGAAATTAGTTTCTTGTTACCCATACTGTTACTTGTGGATGGACATAAATTACACCACCTGACTCCTGCACATGCATGCCCCACCTGGCATTCATCATCCTGCCAAAACATTTACCCTGAGGGACTGAGTGGCTCCCTTCTGGCAAGTTGTAGAACTCCACCACCTGCCAGATTGTCTCACATAGCAAGTCACTTCAAATTTCCATTTCTTTCTCACCCACAGGACATGGTAAACATAGCATAAGCCTCTTGGATTGATCTTGGATATGTGTAATTTTCCAAAACACAGCCCAAATATAATGGAAGAATGATATAAGCAGTGAGGGAGTTCTAGATCCTTGGGCATGTATCTTGCATGGTCATGAGAATATTTTTGACATTTTCATTCTGACTCACAGTTAATCATGTATAGGTTTCTTCTAAAATTATCTTTTCAGACTACTTGTTTCTGTATGCACTGTGGTCCTGAAATTCAGTATTCAGAATAAGCAAAATTAACACTTTTACTTGCGGTTGGGGGACACAGATCCATAGTGGCTGCCGTGTCAGGCAGATGTGTTGGCATTTGGCAGCTGGAAGCAAGTTCATTGTGTAGATTTGGTTGAAACATTTGCTTTTCCAAGCATTTCAGAGGTGGCTCAGATGTCTCTGCTCTACACAGAAGGCATAGCCTTCTACAGATGCAGACATGCAGAGAGATGCTGCTGCTAGCATGATAAACCCACTATTTAAATCTTGTTTCCTCCCCCTTAAAGCTTCATGGCATTTCTGTTGCTCCTGACAGCCACCAGTTACCTCTTATCCACAAGTGCTCTGGTTTTCACTGCCATCAAGCACCCACAAATATCAGAGAAGCCCATAGAATTCTGGGGGAGGGATTTCCGAAGAATTCAGAGCAAGCATTGCAATGGAGAGATTTTGCCAGCAGATGTCAGAAGGCTGAACGCAGATAACTCACTGCCTCACCAAATCCGGAAAATGACATTTCGGTCCTTTTATGCTTCCCCTGCCTGCCTTCCCCACTCCTTCTCCCCTGGCACGTATATGCATAACCATACAGAAAGAAAATCATTAGGGCAACACTGGCTTGAGGTTTCTTGTTTTCACTGGAGCCTTACACAGATGCAGAAGATCCAATACCCTGTTAAGCTTCACATCACATATTCAAGAAAAAAAGTTGTTTAAAATTTGAAGTTGCTAAACAAGCTGAATGATAACAAGTTTTGTGAGCTCTGGAACTAATGAAATCTCGTTTTTTATGGATTTTATCTCATGGTTTATTGAAGCTTTTCCTGTGCTGTGAAACTTCAAATCTTTGCTTTTTTGTGTAATGGTGATCCCAAGGGACAGATTTTCACAGAGATGCTGAAACATCTTTCTGTGGCTTTTTTCTTTTCTTCCCAGGCATCCTTCCTTAATGGAATTGAATAAATTTAAGACTACTACCCATCTCTCAAATTTTGTTGAAATCACTTGGGGGCTCCAAAATGCAAAAGGCTTTTGTCTACAGGAAACCTAGCAAAAGAAAATGCAGGGACAGCTTAATCTATTACAGACTCAGATTAATGAGGCCATTTATTTCATAGTATAACTCTGCTAGAATTACTGAAACACCTGAAATTTTACTGGCAATTTAAACGTTCCATTAAATATTCTGATAATTCCTCATTTTCCTACCTAGGTTATGAATTTATGGAATATACATAAGTGTGTCTGATTGACCATCAATCTTTGCTTTAAAACCCTGTTCCTGTGACTGCACATTAGTAGGCTATCTCTTCTTCCTTGTTTCTCCCTCCTTTCCAGAACAGAGAGCAGGTAGCACGAAATGCCATCCTGTACATCATTTCCACATCCCTCCAGCACATCCAAGCAAGCATCACTGATAACAGTGAAAGAGAGCAAATTTGCCTTCTGCTAGTGTTCTGTGACTTCCAGATGAAGTTACTCTGAATTTCTACAATGATCTCAGTGAGAATAAGATTAAATGGATGGTGCTTTTCTCTTAATGTAAGCTTGTGCTTATTCCAGCGCTTTTGATTATGTTTTTTTTTACTATACCAAATTAATGAGCTTTATTTTATTAATCTATCATATTTTTAAGCTTTGATTAGTCTATCTCTTAATGTGCACATAAAATTAGTTTGATTTTATTAGCTATTGTTTAAATTAACACTCTTAAATTAATATCTTTGTATTGTGAAGCTGCTTTTTGTTGCATTATAATGGTTACTTATCCTTCCTGACCTGAGATTATATTGTATCATAAACATATAGCAAGAGATTCGAAAAATTAAATACAATTGTAATGAAGCATGAATAATAGTCATGTAGATTCATCATCTGTGTTAATCTATAATAATGATCCCTTTTGAGCTATTTTTACAGAAACGGATCAGTTCTGTGAAAATTTAGGGTGTAGCTAAATACACTTTGACAAGACCGAAATGTTACGTTTTATCACTTTCACATTTAAAATATCATCCTCAGAAGATAGATTAAGAGCCATTTCAGTGTCTGGTAACACAACTGTACAATTACTAATGTAGTTGTGGTGGTCACAGCAAGCAAAATTTCTTAATGGTGTACCTGGAAATGGCACGTATAGTTAAGTGCAAGCCAATTTACTCTTAGCACAGGCTGGTTTGAGAATGATGATGACAATTGCTCAAAACCAAAGTCCATACACCTTATTAATTTTCTGGTGTTGGTTTTGGGTGTGCATTTTTTAAAATAATTTCATATCAACATAGTACAAGCCAATACAAGCCTTATCTCCACCCCTCTCCACGCTGTCACAGCTTATGCTTACTCAGCTCACACTATTCTGACATCACTGTCCCAGTGCAACTTCTGTCTGTGATGGTAAGCTTGTTCTTAATTTTCACTCCTCTCCTGTATTATCAAGGACAATACATACTCTCATAATATCTTTTTAGGCTAATGAGTCCATTTATGGAGACATCTGAATCAACAGAACCACTGACAGAATATATTACATTTTCATGTCATAGTTTTACCACGAGACAATATTTTTAAAGTACTTACACTTATTTACATATCTTCAAATGCACATCCTGCTTATGCTAAAAGAAAAATCAAACCAGCTTACTTGAATTGTCTCTAGAGTGTAAAAGCACCTTTCCCACTCGCCCTCAAAGAGACAAACAGGTGGACAAGAAATGATGGAAAGAGGTTTTCTAACACAAACTGAAACAAAAGACTCCTGGGCTGTCACAGATCAGGATCTGTGGATCTTCAGGAGCAAAGAACGAATGTTAAAGAAAAATGGTTTTGCTCCTAGGAGTGTGATAAGTAAAGTTATCTATCTCATGCAGTCCAAACTGAAAACACACAAGTACAGCTGTTTTCTCGTGTGTGGAAATCCAGACCTTCAGGTGTTTTCTTGAATAAAAGCAACACTGAATTATGCCAAGCAAATGACTGTAATTCTGTACGCTGTTGGATCCAGCTAAATCTAGTTGAAGTTTGTGTGTGTCCTGCACAGATCATAGAGAATCATATTCCAGTATTCCTTCTTGAATTAATAAAAGGTGAGAATGGTTAGGGAAATGGAATTTCACCATTTTCTCTGCAAAAAATAATGCCATATGGGATCCTACTAAAAGGACCAGGATACAGAAGTGTAGATGGTAAAAGGTTGAACACACATTTAGTTTAAAGAAACCAAGCCTTGTCCTCAGCTTAATTGCTTCTAGCCTCAAGCACCTTTTCCAAGCGGATATTTTCCTATATATTCACACAGATCGCCCCAAATAGAAAGGGTGAGGAGAGTTTCTTTGAGGCCTACAAGGTTAATGCATTGAAAATAACATCTCAGAAGTTAAAAATGTAGTGGTTGCTCTCCTATTACACTGGTGGGTCCTGTGGTCTGTGAGATCAACACACATTCCCTGTGCTCAGCCAACCCCTTCAGCCAAAGTACTGTCTTGCACTAAAATACAATCAAGAGAAGGTCTTTGAAACGTAGAAAACTGTGTCCCTTCATATGCAAATATTTATTGTAAAATAAAAAGCATGAGTATTGTATACAGGTAGAGAGAGATATTATAAAGTAAAGGCCTTATAAAATACAGTTTAAGCCCTGCTACTCTAGCTAAGGTAAGAGCTTTTAACTTTCAATGTGAAAAATCCTAAGAATGAAATCAGTTAGCACAACAAACTATTCTGGTAAGAGAACCGTTTGCACCTAATAAATGTTTGCATGTAATAAACAAGAAATCTGTCCCATGGGAATCAGTGAACAAAATATGTAAACTAAGCAAAAATAAAGAGATTCAACAGACCTACACCCTAGACATTTACCAATAAACTGAGTGTGAGTGTATTGTTAGCCAATTGGGTCTAACACAGTGCCTTCTGATATTTCCTATAAATATGAGCTTTCTGAATAAAGAATTGGCTTTTCCTTCATGAAGAAATTGAGTCCTGCCTGCTTATTACTGCAACATATGAGCACAAAAGCTGCAGGACAGTGATAACAGTGTGTTGTGACTGACTTCCATCCACTTCAAAAACCAGGTCCCACTTCTGGTGCAAAGGCCTCCAGCATCCGTCCTGCTTTAGCACACTTGTATTTAGATGCAGGGAAATAGAGTGAGAAAGGCAGGGAGACATGGGGTAAATGGTAAATGGTAAATGGTAAATGGTAAATGGCAATACTAGGGTCCTGGGGAATGTGCCAGCTCTGACCCAGAGCTCTTTGAAACCACTTCTGCTTCATCATCACCTCAGGAAAAAAGGGAACAAGAGAAAAAAAAACAAGATTTGTTTGGAGATCCTTGCAAATTGGAAAGGAAATAATTTAATTTTACAGAGTTTACTGCCAATCGGTGATTTTTTTTATTTATAGGTTGAAGGTCATTCCAAATGTCAACAGTAAAATAATTTTGTCAATATCTGAACAACAGATGAGTCTGACCTATACGGATGGACCATCCCCTGAAGTACTACAGTGGAAATCACTTTCCCACATAGTATTACAAGAGGCAGTTTGATCCCATTGCAGAAGGTGAAAGAAGCTTTTTGTGCAACAGGTTTCAGGATGACTGGATTGTATGTAGGTACCACAATTTGCCATTGTTTCCTCTCACTATACTCCTGCACACACACAGCAAGGGACAACATTGACATTCATAAAAATGAATGTACTTTTTCACTTACTCTGTGAAATACTCTCTTATCACCAAAAGCTCCTGCAGCTTCTTCTGGAATGTTGGAGCAGCAACTCAAGAATTTTTTGATTTCTAAAGCTTCTCTGTGTCTGAGATATTTTGATCAAAATATTTATTTCTCAGTCAAAAAGTTTTATTTTTTATTTTACTAATGCACTGACACTACTTTGAAAGCTCTTTGCTTTACAAGATCGTGTGTATATTTTTTCAGGTTACAATAAGTCTAACCAGATTCCATAGTAACAGTAATGTTTTATTCTAAAGGAGGTTTAGAAAAGGAAAGCAGAAACCACATATCTAAAATTTACAGAATTAAACTATACCTTTATGTAATTTTGTGTGTCATGTATAAAAAAATATATACCTCCAATGAGATATTTCCCCAATGGTTGTCATTCATACACGTACATGTTTGTGCATGTAAGAGGTGAAATTCTCCTAATGCATTTGGTATATTGCTGCATTTTCTGCCAGATTTCAGTGATACTTAGTTAATGAATTGAATGTGAATTTCTTCATACTTTCGATAGCCAAACAGTAAAAATATGCTGCAACAATTGTACTTGTGCCAACAACATTTAGTTCTGCAACTTGCCTGTTGGCTGTATGAGGTCCTGGTATAAATCTCACCATTATCTCCTTCCAGTTAAGCGCCAATTATTTTACTTGAATAGCAGTCTAATTTTAGCACACAATATGCAAATCTTACAAAACTTCTACATTGTGTTTAGATTTCATGTATCTCCAACACCTAGTGCTTAAAGCCTACATTATGAATCATCTTTTAAAACCATGGCTCTCGAATTACATTGTTGACAAGCCTTAGGCACAATTAATGCACTTAATTTTATCTCTTGCCTTCAAAACCAATTCATTTAGCAACCACACAGGAGAAATTTGGATTTATTCTGATGCACAAATCAAATACAGGAATTGATAACAGTTTTTACATATCAGACAACCATGGCTAAAACCATCATATCTTTGAAATTCGTTTCTGTGTTTAAAATTCCTAAAGGAAACCCATTTTTGAAGACACACACAAATGCTAACTAATTCATAGCAATCTAAAAATAGGATGGGGTTTTGTGTAGAAAAAAGCATTGAATTAAGGAAATGGAAAGTAATTTTATCTTTTGGAAAAATGGTTAATTATTGTTTACATTAATATCTGATTAGATCATTAAAAAGCTTGTTTTTCAGACATTCTTATTTCAAGTCCTAGGCCATGAGATTTTAACATATATTTAAGTGTATGCTAAACACATGATTAATCAATAGGAATACAATTTATTAACTACATTTGCTAATGTAAAAATATTTTTAATATTTATATATACTATATTTAGAATATCTTCCTTTTAATTCTTTTCACGCTGTAATTAGAAATCCTCAGAATATTAAAAATAAAAATTAATGCTCTCCAACGTTTAAAAAATTTTTTATTGGAGAAAATAGAAGACAACGGGTTTTCTTCCATTGTCATTAAATTAGGAATACTCTTGGGATACCCTTTGTTAATCTCACTGAACTTTTTCTATCATCATTCCCCTATATGTACATCTATGATCTTTCTGACTTGATCTGTCCAGGTTGCCTGATCCTAGACTTAGCACATGAAGGTGAGAAGGTAAAACTGGGCATGTAGCTTTATACACCTTTTTAAAATATCCATTCCTTTTTCAAGAGTTATTTTCTCTCACATGGAAGATAATTTTGATAATACTAGTTACTAAATATGTAGAAAAAAAAATTCAGTCTGAATAAATTGACTGAATAGAAAACCAGCACATTTTAAAATGTTGGCTTTTTTCTTATCCCAACACGAGTGTGTTATTGCAATAATATCTAGTAATTTCAATTCCCATCTAGCTGAAACAAGAGTTTTACATGGCTATGTTCAGCCTCTGTGAATGATGTAGATGATGCACAGACTGGATTAGGAATAGGATTCAGACCTACAGTGCAGTCTAGTTTTATGTCTGCGACAGAAATGGGTGTCTTAATTACATGCTATTTCTCCATCTCTCAGTCTGTCAAATTTATCCTGCATTTTCTTTCTCTCTTTAAAAAAANNTTTTTTCTTCTTTAAAAAAAAAAAAAAAAAAAAAAAAAAAAGAAAAGTATATTGTTATCTGCTTCTGTCCATCATTCAACTCATGCTTTCTTGGGTTCCCCCAATTTTGTTACATACTGAATTTTTTTTCATGTATCTTCCCTTCATCTTGACCTTACAGAGGCCCTGCTTTGTCTTGTTTAACTTTAGTCTATGGTTATTTGTGCTTTCTTGGGTATTTTTAATGAACTGTTTAAAAGAGGCTTGCAATTCCATCACTATTGTAAAATTACCAACTTCCATACAGTAAAAAAAAAAAAAAAAAAAGAAAGGATAGGGAACAAAACCAGCAGTGGTGGCACTAGTAATTGACTTTTTGCTCCACTTTGAATTCACAAAAGCATATTTGGCTAATAAAATTAGCTCTACAAGGGTTCCCATCAGATTTCTCAACCAACAGTGAAATTACCTGTTTTCCTAACTGTGCGTGTGAACACTTCATAGAAAATACACTCGTCGTATCCACTCAAATGCGTCAAACTCTGTGTCTGATGGAGCTTCAAACCAAAAAGGAAATTCACACAGCCACCAGTGGCTGTATGCTCACCATAGACCACGGAGGGGGGAAAAATATGAATCCCTCTTTTCCCCCTCCACAAATTCCCAAGCGTGGTGTAGATGTCCTGGTTCCGACCAGGACTGGGTTCATCTTACATTTAGCTGGGAGAGGCATGGCCAGGACCCAGGGCTTATTGTGTGCTACCTCACGTCCTTGCCAGCAGTGGGGGAAAGGGAGCTTATTCCTGGGACAAGGAGTTCCTTCTGAGCTGAGGGAGGCAGAGGGAGCAGTGGTGGCGCTGAGCTGGAGGGAGTGGTTGGGCTGGTGTGGCTGTGAATCACTCTGTCTCTCTCTTTTGAACACTTTTCTCTCTTTTGAATTTTGTAATTAACATTGCTGCTGTTCCTGCCCATTTTCTTAGCTCATTGCTGTTTCAAATAAGTTGTTCTTAACTCGACCATGATCTTCGCCTTTTGGACTTCCAGTTCTTCTCTCCAGCCATGCTGCTGGAGAGACGGGGGAGTGGAAGGGAGAGGGAGTGAGCAGCACGTGGTCTGGAGTCTCAATGAGAGCACTAAATTTAGAAGTACCAGTCCTAAACCATGACAGTCATCTTGAAAGAAAATAAAGAGTGGTGAACTATTCTGTGTTACCTGTGAGTGAGACTTGCAGTTGTCTCTTATTTTTACAGAATTTATTGTGTACAAAAGTTTCTATTACTGAGATGCAGAACTTCGCATGTCCCCAAAAAGCAAGTTATATTTTAAGCTTTGTTAGCAAAGTCCACTAATGGACTTGAAAACAAGAACTGAGAGCTCAAACTTTTTGCTGTATTGGGAATCAATAGAATCATCAATTTACCCAGTTGGTTATCTGCAGCCCATTTGCTGAATGTCTGTGCTGCTATAAACTGTATTAATTGTGTACTTTTTAAAGATCAAAGTTTAGAACCACAAAAAACATGTTTACAGAAATTCACCCATTAGCAATGAAGTCAGGCAAGGATGAAGGCCCACTGATAGCTGGAAGGCTGGCCACCCCAGCTAGCTTTATAATATCCTGCATTCACTTACATCACGAGTGGTAAGATATAAATCTGTATTACAAATGCTTGGGTTTTATTAGAGAAGGTAGGTCATTCATGGCTATCTTCAGTGCTGTTTCTGTTTACTAGGTGGTGTAAAATTTAAAGGTCCTCAAGCACTGTCTAGGACAGAGGTACTTGGAAATAATTCCTTGCCTACTGACAAAGCTTTTTTTTAAAAAACCCATATTTAAGACTAACATGCATTTTCCAAGAATGTGAGTTAAGTTTGGGATACTGTTCCATTAGGGAAAACAGTTGTTTCACGTGAAGCACTGATAATTCCAGAGTCATACTCTTGTCTCTCCTTGGCAATTCTTAAAGCTCTGCTTCAAATGGCACATGGGTATGCTTTGCTGTCTCTATTTGTGTCACTTAATACCTGTCAGGTCCTATAGGTGGACTGAACTCAGGATCAGGAGATCTTTCACTGAGTAGCTGCAGTTCTGCAACACAAAGCACAGAGGCATGGGTGGCTCCAGGTGAACCTTTGGCAAAAGAAGCTGTTGATGGTCCTGCTACAGCCTGATGAACAATGAAGCTGTTTTCCAGCACTGTGGATTGAGAACTATTTTCCCTAAAATTTCCATGAAAATCTAGTTTCTGTATAAATTCAATTTTAGTACAAAGTGTCAGCTTTCAGAGTGTAAAACACTGTTCTTACCTGTCAAGCCCTGGTGTGTGTGGGGTAGGAAATTGTCAAAGTTCTTTCTAAACTTGGAGATTCTAACCTACAAATTCATTTCTAAAGTTGCTGGAAATCTTCTTCTTGTTGTCCAGTTAAGTTTTCTCTCATTACATGTAGCCATTAGATCCACAGGTCTCCCTAACATTTATATTTTGCTTCCTTGCCACTCCTCCTGGAATTTCACATTCCAGCTCTCAGAGAAGCCAGAAATGTCATCACCAGTTGCTCTGAGCTCCTGGGAGTTCTTAAATATTCTATAGGATTTTCATATTCTAATTTTGTCTTTATTTCAATATCATCATCCTCACTGATAATCCTGACAAAACACTTACTTAGCTGTGTACTACCATGTCTGCATAACCCCCTTGCTTTTTTTTTTTTTTTTTTTGCAGTGCATGTATCTAAATAGTACTTAATAGTGCTGCTTGTAACAGCTATGTGCTACTAGATTCTGTGTGCTAGTTAGCCAATAATGCCTAATAATTTATAATACTTAACTGGCAGCCTTAAGGTATGTTCTTGGTGATTGTCACACAATGCTGCTGGGTGTAATGACTTGGGCAGAGGAAGGGGGCTAGGTGTGCAAATGCAGGCATTACACAGAAACCAGTTTGTTCTTGTTCTACAAGAACAAACTCTTGTTTTCAAATGTTTAAAACCAGCACGCCAGCCCTAAATCCCCACACCACTTTGATTCTTTGAAATCTCTGTACAAACCTGAAGACAGACAGAACAGACACAACACGGTTGTGTAGTGCAATATGGCCTTCTAAAGTGGGGTTCTTTTTTTTTCTTTTTTTTTTCTTGTGTGTGTGTGTGTGTGTGTGTATGTGTGTGTGTGTGTGTGTGTGTGTAAAATGTCAAGCAACAGGTTGCACTGTTTCTACAAGGCTGAGGCAAGAGGGACTGAAACAAACCCAACAAATTATCCCTTGGTTTCCG
>VWZN01019141.1:102894-127100 GCA_013396955.1 Regulus satrapa | reverse complement strand
AAAAAAAAAAAAAAAAAAAAAATCAAGGAATGCTCATCCTTCAATGTTTCCAAAGATTTATATAAATATCAGTCCAGGAAGATTGAAACAGAACTGACTTCCTTAGGAAGATTTAAACAGAACTGACTTCCTTTCCTTTTTGTTTAGATAATCTCGTAAAATCCTACCACTCCTAGAAGGAGTTTTGTCAAATTGTCTGCAGTTAGCCCAAGCAACTTCTAACAGTTAAAATCACAGGAATTCCAACCCTTTCTTCCCTGGAAGTCATGTGCCACTAGCTGGAGTTGGCACACGTGTAGTGGGGACTGGAAAGTGCTGAGAGAGCTATGCTGAGGTGGAAAAACTCAGAACCAGGTCAGAAAGGGGTGGCACAGCTGGAGCATTGAAATGCCAACAGCTTTCTGCTGACAGACTTCACAGGCCAGCACCACCATCATGGAATGGTTTGGGTTGTTGGAAGGACCTTAAAGGTCATTTAGTTCCAACCCCAGTGCCATGGGCAGGGACCCCTTCCACTACCCCAGGGTGCTCCAAGCCCCATCCAACCCGGCCTTGGTGAAGATACACCAGTCTCCCTTTCACCAGCATGATTTCCACTGAACCATTTACCAACCCAGCTAAATCTGAGCCTTAGGACAGAACCACTTTTTAATTATTTGGACAACTCTGTGCTCACACCTGCAGGCTGCTTTGGTGTTTTACAGGCTTCTGCAGAAGCATTTAATAGGGTAATTAATAAGCTGGATTCATAGGGCCAGAGGACTCTTTTCTGTCCTACTGCAACTTCTCTCCTAACTCCTGGCACCACGAGCCAAGAGATTTTCCTTCACTGACTTCCTTCCTTGCTATGTTCAGTTGGAAAGGTGCAGAATAATCCCAAACCAATGCATCCTGACAAAGGTGACTTCATCAGTGTCCTTATCCTTCCAGCGTCAATAATGATCACAAGGAGAGACCAAAGAGAGTAGAGCTCCTCGTTCACCCATGAACAGCTCTTACCAGTTTGAGATTCAATAGGTAAAGATTGTTCCTCCTTGTTTTCAAAAGTTTCAGTGCAAATTTCTGCTAACTGCATCTTCTTAAATGATACTGTCATTGGAGGGAGGGGGGCAGAATTGCTGCAAAATTCTCTCCAACATAGAAGTTTCCAATCCAGCACTGCTCCCCATCTCAGTTTCATGTCAGTTTGCAAAATCTGAGCAGCAGTCTTGGCAATCTATGAGTAAAAGCCACCAGAAAGGGGAGTTTGAGACTGGAGTTTTGCAGATAATCACAATGATCATTGCCACTTATCAAAGCAATCTGGATAGAAAAACAGATGCTTGTGAAAGGTGCTGCAGATTCAGCTGTAATGAGGCCAAAAACACAGGTTTCATAAGTCTGAAATAAGAAGCTACCCTGAAAAATTATGGGGTAAGTTAGAGAGGAGATAAACCATCTCTATTCATTTACCAGAACTGGGAACCTCGATCATGATACAAATATATTGTGCTTACTAAGAATGCAGATAAAACAGAAACATGATGTCTTCTACTGATTTTACTCACTCATAGAAAGCTGGGCCCAGAAAACAGTATTTTGTCAGTCTATAAGTCCCAAAGAGCATCAAACGTACTTTTAATATTTTGTTGAAGTTCTAGAAAAAGGTAGAAAAGCTGAGCCACTTTTCTGAAGGAAGAATGAACAGTTAAACCAAAAGCAAGAAGGCATTTCTCTGAAGAGCTCAGGACCTGAACCTGCTGCCACCACCTAGCCCTGGAAGTGTAGGGAATAATCAGACAACATGAAAAATGTTTTTAATCCTATAATATCCTTAGTTGGACAGGACCCACTGCAGTCCAGCTCCTGGAACTCCTCTTTGTGAGTAGCAAAGGCAAAAAATGCAGTTTGTGTCTGGTGCTGAGCCTGGCTGGTATCTTCTCAGCTCCTGACAGCCAGCAGCAGCACGTCCCATCCCCACCAATAACTCAGGTTCTGCCAAGTGGTATCAGACATCCACAGACCCATTAAGCTGTTTTGGGTTTGAGTTTTGTTTGTTTTTGTTTTTGTTTTTTGGGTTTTTTGTTCTTGTTGTTGTTTTTGTTGTTGTTGTTGTTGTTTTTTGTTTTGTCACTGCCTTGCAACAAGTGCTGTAGAAAATGCAGAATCAGCCCACTCAATTCTTCTGTAGCAGAAGGTTAAAAATAATATCAAAGGGAGAAAGAGATGGAGGCAAAAGGAGATTGTGGCATTATAGAATGGTTTGTGTTGGAAAAGGTGTAAAAGATCATCCAGTTCCAACCTCCTGCCATGGGCAGGGTCACCTTCCCCTATCCCAGGTTATCCCAGGTAGCTCCAAGCCCCATCTAACCTGGCGTGGAACATTTCCAGGGATGGAGCAGCCACAGGTTTTCTCTGCCACTGCCTCACCACGCTCACAGGGAAGGCCAAGGAAAGTCTCCTGTTTTGGAGGTGATGGTGACCCAGGAGCAGGTTTCTGGTCTGGCCTCTCGGGCCATCTCCAGAATGCACAGCTGATACAGAAACTCATCCTATCATCTATACCCATCATGTTGGCACCAACCCACAGATCCCCATAGGACTGGACAGAAAATTGCTCTTCCAGAGAATTTCTAAACTCATCAGAAAATTGTTCATCGCCTTAAAATTTTTCCTGTAATGTCAAACTCTCAATAAACCGTGTCAGCTTTCCAGCCATTAACCTTCTGGCTTACCCAACAGATAAATCTTAGGTTTTTTCAACCTTTTAGCTTGCAACCTTCGAATTCTTTACATATTTAACTTTGTAACACTTTTCAAAGCAATGATTTTTTTGTGGGATAGGTTGCCGTAGCCGGCAGTCCCTTTGGTCACTCCCAGGTGCACTTGCCTGCAGTCAAGGGTCCAAAATGGCCTGAGATACTTTCTGGTCAACACATTCACAGGTGACAGCACAGGTTTGGGAGGAGACACCTAGCACTGCTGTGCTCCCCAGCCCATGCTAGTGCAGGGGGCTCTGCACTGAGCCCTATCCAACATCCTGCAGCAGCTGCTGCACCAGGATCAGCTGCCAGAACACACAGCCATGGGGAGCAGGGAGGAAAAAAAAAACAAAAAAACCCCCCAAAAAAAAGCCAAAAAAACCCCCCACCCACCCACCAAAAAAAAAAAAAAAATGGTAGGAGGTTAGGGAGAGGAAATTATAAGAGAAAATGAATAGGAAAGGCCACAAGGCTCAGCTACCAACCTGTGACTGGAGGCTGATTAGCCCAGCAGGTTACAAGAGGACGCTGTGGCATTGCTGCTACATCTCCAGCTGCATCTTCTCCTCCTGGTAAAACAACCCAGTCCCTGAGTCTGCTCCAAGCCCCATTTCAGAGGCAGAGATGCCCAGCTGGGCACCCAGGGTCCACTGCTGCAAAGGGAGCAAACCAAGCAAAGCCTTTAGCAAAGCCTGTGAATTGCACTTGCTCTCAGTGCTGATATGACTGTGCTGCTTATAAGAAGCATCCATTTGTTTGCTGTGTTCTCAGATTCATAAAATCACAGGGTGGTTTGTGTTGGAAGGGACCTTAAAGAGCACCTAGTTCCCACCCCCCCAAATTAATAGATTGCTGGCAGCAAAAAACAGCACCCCCCCAAAAAAACATCCCAGGCTTGTATTTACAAGCTGCTGCACTCTAAGAATGATGCCATTAGGAGGAAACAACCCCACGTACAAGCAGTGCCTCCCTGAGTGGTGTGTGGTTTGCAGTTGAGAGCCCTCTGCCTGCAAAACCTCATGACCCATGGGTGAGACTTCCTTAATTAGCCATCTATGCATTTTCCTAATTAGCTACTTCATTATCCATCCATTTAGGACCACTCTTAGCTGGTGGGTGCTTAGGAGCATCAGCACAGGATGGTGCCACGAACCCCGTGTCAAAGCAGTTATGACTGATAGGAGAGACGTGGGGTGGTTTTCTCCCTGAAAAACAAGGGAGGGCAGCCCCACGAGGCAGGTTTGTGGCGAGAAGTAGGTCAGGAGTAAGAAGCGGGTTGCGATTTCCTGGTCAGAGGTTGCTGAGCGAGGAGGGCAGGAGACGCCTCCCTGGGCTGGCTCTGCCCCACATGAAGAGCTCGGTGGTCATAACGAAACAGCTGCTGCCACAAACGGGTGCAGGTGCCCGTAACGGAGTGAGAAGGGCACCCGTGGATTGCTGAGGTGGCTCCCAGTGACCCACGGGGCACAGAACGCACCCCATTCTCAACAAAAAACACCAGAGGGGACATCACATCAACAAAAAAAAAAAAAAAAAAAAAAATCACAGAACCACAGAGTCATGAAACGTTTCAGGTTGGAAGGGGCATCAAAGACCATCTCATTTCACCCCCTGCCATGGGCAGGGACATCTTCCACTATCCCAGGTGGCCCAAAGCCTCATCCAACCTGGACTTGAGTCATTTAGACCCAACAACTCTCCTGGCCCACCCTGAGGAGGAAACCCAGGGTGTACCTGCTCCAGTGGATCTGATTTAAAGTGGTTTCTGTGCAGTCAAAATGAAATACTAGTATGCTTGCATGGGTTTGTCCTGATTTAAATGAAAAAGGAAATACAGGCTTAAAACCTCCTGCAGCAGAAACAAAAGTCAGAGGTCTGAGACCCTGAGAGCTCTGGATGAAAGAGGAGCAATGTCAAAAAAAGCAACATTGCAGTAATTTGGTAAAACAGTAGATAGCTGTAAGATGATGGAATATCCTGAGGGACACACTAGGATCATCCAGCCCAACTCCTGAAGAGTGGAGCTGTGCCAGGCTGTGCTCCCTCCCCTCAGGGAGGGAAAGGGCAATTCCTCCTTTCCCAAGGCAGGACAGCTCAGCTCAGCAGGAAACCACACCCTGCAGGTACAATTCCAGGTTCCTTGAGGAGAGGGATCCTCATCCACCACTGTAACCCCAGCACCTGTGAATTACCTGGCTGAGGAGCAGTGAGATGGAGCCAGCTGACATCTCCCTGCATTCCTGCTCAGCCAACCATTCAGCTGGGGCAGGAGAAGGTTTATAGGGATGAAAGCTTGCCTGGAAGAGGAAGGACAGGCCTTTCCCAGCTCGCATGAGCCATCCCAAATTCTGGCTGCAGCTCTGGAATGTGACATCTCCCATCTTTTTTCCTACCATCCCTTGAGACCATCCCAGAGGTCTAAAAAACCTAATTCCATTGCCATCACTGCCTGCAGAGCCTTCCTTTCAGCCTCTTCTTTGCATCTTTTCATTTTTTCAGGCTGCAATTTCTCTTCTGCTGCCTCTTACCCATCTCACTGCACAGGAAAATGCCCAATCTGTGCCAAAATCTGTCAGTGCTACTGCAGCAAAAACCCGTTCTCGGTGTCTGTCATCATTCTGGACTACCACGAAAAAGCATTTTTTTTAATAAAATATTTTTATTCAGTAGATAAGTTATTGAATAAATACAGATTAAATTTATCTTTTTTTTTTTTAATACTCTGAGCCCACACAGAGCCATAAATACAGGCATAAATAGAAATATAGATATCTGTTGGTTCTTTACCAAATGGTAAAGCACTCAACAAGTGGAATCAATTATGTCCCAAAATGTTTTGCAGTAAGTCAATTGCAGCAGTGACATAAACCCAGACTGTGGTGACAGCCAGGCCTGGTGGCACCAGTTTCTGACTGACACCTGCAGTGTCCCAGTGAGCAGGGATGGCCAGAGAAGGGAAATGGGATAGGGATGAAGGAGGGAGGAAGAAGGTGCAGGATGAGGAGGTTTTTTTTTGTGGCAGTGCTGGTGGGCATCTATTCAATCAGAGAAATGTTCTGCCAAGGACAGCATTGGAAACTATAATTAATTTGATTCACCGAACTGATATAAACCACAACGGAAAAAAAAACAATAAATTTTTTAAAAGCACTGCTTTCACCTCTCACTGCTTGGGGCCACAAACAAAACTCTTCCTCCATCACCAGCTACCAACGATTCCTAAAACCCACAGATGAACAACAGCCAGGACCACGACTTCCAGGAGAAAATTCGCTCAGGTTTGCAAGGCTGAACTCCTGGGACCGTGAGGCCGTGGGACATCACCAGAGGAAAGGGGGGGGGGGGATTTTTATGGGAACCTTGGCCCCGCTGGCTGCTCCTTAGGCCTGGTGCTGGATGACGGGGGTGACACAGGTGCAGCCCACGGTGACCACCCTCTTCTCCAGGCGGTAGGAGGGCGCGCAGCCGCGCTGCTCCCGCCGCAGCACCAGGATCTCCTGCTGGATGGGCACCGAGTTGAGGCCGTGGTCCTCCTGCCCCAGGGGGCTGGCGCAGCCCCACAGGCGGCACCGGGCGTCGGCGATCACCCGCGGGAAGCGGTCGGGGTCCTCGTCCAGCCTGGGGGGGACACAAAAGTGACGCGTCGGAGTTGCGGGAGGCGGAAGCCTCTCCGAGCTCCACGGAAAGGGAAAATTGTGCAGAGGTTGGGTTAAATTTCTTTAGCGCGTTTAGGTTTTCTTTAAACTCGTTTAAATTTTCTTTAACTCGGTTATTTGACTCATCCATTAAATTAAGATATGTTAAACCATGTAGGAATCCGGGGCAGGGAAAATATCCCTCCAGCTGCTCTGGAGGGTCCTGGCCCCCAGGAAAACACTAACTTTGACCCTCATCCATGGAGAAGATCTTCCAAACATCCCTGGATAAAGCAGGATCCATAAAAGAGTGAGATAGATAATAGAAAGTAGTGCAGTGTGTCACTGGGGTGAGAAACTGAGGTTTTAGGGAGTTAACACAGAGTCAGGATGGAGGGAACAGGGCGTTGTCTCTGGTGTTTCTTCATGAACTCCATGTCCTGCAGTGCTGGCAGCACAAAGGGGATTGGATAAGGAATTGTCACGGTTTTGGTTACATAGGTGGGTGAGAAATGGGAATTGGTAAAGAAAGAAAAATAAAATACATTTCTGTTGTTAATTGGATGGAAATTATTATAAAAGACCTTGAAACTGTGCACTCTGGAGCCATTTTGAGCCATTTTTTGCTGGTGGGTTTCCCTGAGCATTGAGTCTGGTTAGGACAGGGTTTTCTGATAATGTCTTAATAAACAAGAAAATCGAGAGCATAACGAGGGTCTGGAGTCTTCTTCCTGACACAGAACTGAGACAAAAGGGATTCCCCCAACTGGGGAGTACCCAAAGGCACCCAGGGGCTGCAATACCACAAACTGCACAGAAACAAAGCAGAGTTGAAAGTACAAGTTTTAGTTATAGCTTTAAGTAAAAAAGTAAGAATACACCCCAAGAAAAATAAAGAAAAATAGAGACCTCTGAAAAATAAAGACCTCTGAAACTTTAGCAAGCCCTAAGGCCCAGTTCTGTAGCATGGTTTCAAGACATAACAAAAACATGGTAAGAACATTGTTTGAGTTTTAGGAAAGATAAGATAAAACCATTTACAGAATAAGATAGAGTTATTTATGTAGAATACTGTTTTCACTTTTAAGATAGAACAGAGAATCATATATATGAATAGACCAAAAATATGCATAAATAAGTGTAAGAACTGACACTGCTTTTTTGTGCTCTAGAATTGAGTTTGGATAGGTGTAGAGGGAATGCTTAGAATCGTGTTTTCAGTCCATTGGTCAATATATTAATAAAATCCCCTGTATTGGGGTGAGGGACATGGAAGGAGGAAGAAGAGCAGGCTGGAACTGAGGAAGACAATGAAGAGGAAGAAGACCACACGCAACAGAAAAAGAAGAAAGAAGAACAGAGCTGTCGAGGGACTTCTGCCAAGTGAGACCCCCTGGCAGGAGCTGCTGTCAGGACCTCTGCCCTACAGGACTCCGTGCCAGGAGGCTTTAACCTGGACTTATCAACTTAGAACTTTGCCTTCAAATGGATGCCTTACTGCAATAAACAGCCTTATAGCAATTAACAACTGCCTCTGCCTCTTTGGAGATCTAAACCCATTTTGAGCCTCAACACTGATTTATGCACTTGGACATCGTGGTTTGGCAAGATCTTCTTGTTCATATCTCCATCATCCTCCCTACCTGTTCACTCTAACTGTGAGAAACACAGGATTTCCTTATCCTCAACAGGATTTCCACAGTTTTCACAGTGATTTCCTAGAAATGGAATCAGCATTGGGAGGGTAATATTGCTGTATCCTTCTTTAGGAGCTGATGAATGGAGTAGAGCTGGGTTAAACAATACAGAACTCACAACTGGCCTATTAATTTTTGTTTCGTTTTAATTTCAGCATTTGGATGTTTCTTTCTGTTATGAAAATGTGAAATGCCAATGTACTCACATCATTCTTTTCCTAGAGGAATAATTAATTTCATCATTATTTCAGCCCCATGCAGCACTACAGGCTTGGGGCAGAAAGCTGCTCAGAGGAGCTGGAAAATGGGCTGGAGCTCCAAGAGCAGCTGAGGGAGTTGGGAAAGGGGCTCAGCCTGGAGAAAAGGAGGCTCAGGAGGGACCTTCTGGCTCTTCACGACTCCTGACAGGAGGGGACAGCCAGGGGAGCCAGGCTCTGCTCCCAGGGAACAGGAAGAGATAGCCTCAAGTTGCTCCAGGAGAGGTTTAGTTTGGATATTAAGATAAATGTCTTGCCTGAAAGGGTTGTTAAGGCCTGGCACAGCTGCCAGGGAGGTGGTGGAGTCCCCATCCCTGGAGGGATTTAAAAGCCCTGTGGATGTGGCACTTGGGGACATGGATCAGTGCTGGTCCTGGCAGTGCAGGGGAATGGTGGGTCTCAAAGACCTCAGAGGGCTTTTCCAACCTAAATGATTCTGTGATTGATAAAGACTGACAAGATGATTAGAAACCATTCCAGCGATATCCCCTTGCCCTGCAAACATTTTCTCTTGAAGAAATCTCACCCAACATGGGAACGTCAGGGTGCATCAAGGAAGTGTTGGCAATATTCATGGGACTCCGGGCATATACTGAGAATGAGCCACAAAACAAAACAAAACAAAACAAAACAAAACAAAACAAAACCAAAAAGAAACCATCTGTGACACAGCCCTCACAATTTAGAGAACAATTGAACAGTTACCTGTAATCCCAAGGAGCGAGAGACCGGTTCCTGACATCATGGACTATCCCAAAGGCACGATCTGAGTTGCTGATCCGAATGTCAACTTTCACTGTGGTGGGGAATTTGAGATCCTTTTGGTTCGGGCAACCTTCCCTCAGCCTCGCAGAGGCACCAGCCTTTCTGTGGGGTGAGCTCCTCACAGTGAGGGCTAAAGCCAGCACCAAAAGCAGTGATCTGAACTGGGAGAGAGAATGGTGTCGTTAGTTCTGCCCAGTCAGGAAAGAGAGAGCACAGAGAGACAAGTCTTGGTTAGACTGGACCATCACTGCACCACCTTCATATTTATATTTGAGTGAAGTGGGCCAAGATGAGCAAATAGCAAAATGATGTTAATAAAACTCATCATAACTGATGCTGAACTCTGATTTGAATTCTGGTTCAGAGTTGATTCTGCACCAAGAAGAGCATCTGTCCAAAAAGCTTTGAAGGTCCTACTCTGCAGTCACACAGCACCATCTTTTCATCTAAAAATTGGGGTAAGGGCTCAGCTGACCCTGTGCCTAAGATTAAAACCTTGCCCAGCCATGGCTTTCTCAGCATAGTAAAACCTGGCCACCCACAGCCATCTGCTGGAAATACCCATTTTCCCAAGAAAATCTGGGATTCTTGGGCCATTTCCAGTAGGCAGAGTTCTGGTAAATAATAGAATCCTGGAATATCCTAAATTGAAAGGGAACCACAGGGATCACCAAGTCCAGTTCCTTAAAAGAAGACAAAATAAATGCAGGGCTTTAAAGAAAATCACAGGAGCTGACAGTGCTGCAAATGCTGTCCAGGTTGAAATTCAAATTGCATAGGTACCCACAGTGCAATCTCAGCAATTTTTATAACGTGTTGCCTGCAAAAAGGATTCTGCCAACCCCCACTCATCAGCGGTGCTGATGAGTAAGAGATAAATTAATAATGGGTAGTCCACCACACCCTTGTCACTCAATCACCAAGCAGCTGCATCAGACACACCCAGCATCCCATTCAGCTCCCAGCAAGGCTAGGAGGGTTTTCTGCACAAATCTGCACTCTGTTTTCTCTCTTGCAGCAAATATATCTTATTCTTTATTTTATATGTAAGTACTTACCCCAGCACAGCTGGTGAAAGCCATGGTAACTTCCCTGCTGCTTTGGGTGGATGTTAGGGCGACAGGACAGGAGAATTCTCCTTCTCCGAGACCCTTTGAGACACAACCCTGCTTGTGTCTCAAAACCAGCTGTGCTCTCCATTTTATAGCAAACTTGAGGCACTGACACCCTTTCCATTGCAGCACAGCTGGCATACCTGACCCGAAGCTAGGAGCTGATTTTGCAATTTTTCACCCACTTCCTCCCATCTGCCTCCAAAAAAGGGAAGGCCAGATGCTACTACCAGCATCCCAAATCAGCCAATACCATTTATTCAGGCAGGTCAAGAGATAAGGAAAGGAAAAAAAAAAATCCACAAAACCAACAACAAAAACAACAAAAACTGTTCAGGCAGGTTGATGGGGTTGTTTTTTGGTTTTTTTTTTTTTTTTTTACTCCTTCCCACCCCCTCTTTCTAATAATACTGTTCTTTCACCACAAACGCGTGTGGATGCACTTCCACGTGTCTCAAACCAACCTAACAGCAGAGATCAGCAAGCTGCAAAGTCAGGCAGCCAACAGGGGTTTAAAAATGAGGGCAGGACATGGAATTCACCCTTTAACCTCCCTTCAACTGCCCAGTCCACACCCACCTCATCTTAGGGATCCCTGTGTCCTGCAGGGACTGGGCAGGGGAAGAAAAAGTGCCATGGGGAGCTCCTTCTGGGGGGCTATCAGGGCACCAGGAGCTGGGAGGCCTTGTTCACTGTGGTGACATTTTGTGGAGAATTCTGAAAACTCATACACGCCCTGTTGGGGCCCTGACCACCTTCACCACACCATCAGGAGCCCCATTCCAGCTCAGCTTTGAGTCCCAGTCCCTGCCTGAGCTGTGCTGGTAGAATACTGGATCTCCTGTCCCTTCTCTGTAAACTGGGTGCACCTAGGAGCAGAATTTCTCCTGGATAGGCTCCTTGGACATACGTGGTGGGGAAGGGAGCTGGAGCACCAGGAGGGGCCCAGACTTATATAAGGAATAATCTGGAGCCAGTCCATCTTGGTATCTTTAGCACTCAGTTTCTTACTGATCCACCTCTATCCTTCCCTTTGCCCACTTTGCTCCTGCTCCTGTGTATCCCATAAGTCTTGCACAATCCCCAAACACTCTAATTAAAGTCCCCTGGCCCTGTAGCCAGCAGGGTTGGTGTGAAGAAAGCTTCTCCTGACTTGCCTGGTGGGACTCATGTGGGATATGATGGGGCTTGAGTTGATCCCTGAAAGAGCTGGGCCAGAAGCTTCATTTGAATTCCTCCACCTGGTCCTGTTCCTTTGTGTTCATGGAAGATTTAATCCCTCTCAATCACACAGTCCTCACTTAATAATTAATAGGAGAGCGAGGTAGGCAAATAGAAGTGGAAATAGGATTCTGCATCCTGTGATCCAGAAAGGAGCAGCTACCAAGTGAAAAGACAAGCGCATGTGGTGTTTCCCTGGAGCATCAGCAGGTCTCTTTGGGAGTAAAAGCTATTTTTATGGCAGCAAAAACTCACACATAAAAACTTTGTGGAGCTTATTTGTGGAGCAAAGCCCTGAGGGAAACCCTTCCCAAAGCTATATAGCCAAGCCAGAATCAAAGTACTAAAGTGTAGGACTCTTCACACAATTTCATCTTCAGTCATCCAGGAAATCAACAGATCCGTGACATTTTCACTCCTGGAAAAAGATCAGCAACCTCTTACAAATTCTCACAGAACTTTCCAAGGAGAAGGGGCTCGTGGTTCCTGCTCCGAATCACAGCAGCAGAAATCTCCATCGACCGATGATGATGCTTTACATCACTGCAGGATGCTGTCATGACTGTTTGTGGTCTGGTTCAACCGACAGCTCAGAGCCCAGCTCACGACTCTCCTCGTGTACATTTGCCACATTTCAGGTTACCAAGTGCACCTGAGGCAACCCCAGTGCCGTGACACACGTTCCCATTCTGACTGTCCCGTGTATTCACCAGCGCGTCTGCCGAGACGCAGCACAAGAGCGTGGCAGAGCAAGAGAGGGTAGAATTACCAGAAATCCACTGTTTTCAGCCCAGAAGCTGACCTCCTTTTTTTCCCCCCGAGGGGGGGAAAGGGCACTGCCATGAAAATGGGTTGGATGGTGCAGGAACAGCGTTGAGTGGAAACGGTTTACGTGCGCTGACGCAATTGACGTCACCGCGCCAAATACCCCATGGGTCATGAACCCCCACCACCACTTCCCACTCACTCCTTGTGTCTTCAGCAGCTTGTCACCTCAGCAGGGATTACCTCTTCGACCCAGAATTTCCTACGACTTAATTTGTCTAGAGGTGAAGTTCACTAAAAAAATAAAAACCAGTCAAAAAGAGGCCACCAAACACAAATCATCGCAAGGGGGGGAATAATATTTTTATTCATAAATCACAGAATGGCTCTGGTGGGGAGGGACATTAAAGATCATACAGTTCCAATGCCCTGCTGTGGGCAGGGGCACCTTCCACTATCCCAGCTTGCTCCAAACCCCATCCCAACCTGGCCTAGGACAACACCAGGGATGGAGCAGCCACAGCTTCTCTGGGCACCCTCTGCCAGTGCCTCCCCACCCTCGCAGGGAAGACTTTTTTTCCTTATATAGAGGAATACAAAAAAGCTATCTCAAAAAGCTTTTCCCTCTCACATGTCAAAGGCTTGGAGCAGGGATGGGGACTTGGAAAAGTGTTTTAATTCCACTTACAAGAACTCTTCTACTCCTGAGTTCCTGTAAGAAAAGAGCACTGGGTGCACTGCAGGATGTGTTACGCACTTAGGTTCAGGTTTTCATGGATCACAGAATAGTGTGGGTTGGAAAGAACCTTAAAGACCATCCAGTCCCACCTTCCTGCCAGTGGCAGGGACACCTTCCACTAGACCAGGTGCTCAGAGGACCTTCCACTGCCTGCAGCAGCTGAAATCTCCAGCTGACAGGGTCAAATAAAAATTCCAGCTGTGGCACAGGACAAGAATTGCACTTCCAGGAGCTTGCTCCTGCCTCTCCAGCCAGCTTTGACAGTTTTCCCCTTGTCAACAAAGTCCCCTCTCCCAGCTGCAAAGGATGTACCGAGATGGCCGCCAGCACATGGGGGATGGAGTCACCCACAGCCTACAGCCCCGGGCTACAGGACAGGAAAACAACCACATTTCTCTACCCTGGAGCTCCTCCTGGTGTCCCCTCACGGGAAATTCAGTATTAGCGGTTCCCCAGCTGTAAGAGCAGGGAAAACACGAATTCATGGAATTATGGAATGGGTAGGGACACCTTCTGCTACCCCAGGCTGCTCCACATCCCATCCAACCTGGCCTTGGAGACTTGCAGGGACTCAGGGCCTCCCCACCCTCACAGGAAAGATTTCCTTCACAATATCCCATCCATCCCTGCCCTCTGGCAGTGGGAGCCATTCCCTGTGTCCTGTCCCTCCATGCCTTGTCCCGTCCCTCTCCAGCTCTCCTGGAGCCCCTTCTCACCCTGGAAGGGGCTCTTAAGTCTCTCCAGAGCCTTCTCCAGGCTGAATAATCCCAGCTCCCCCATCCCATCTCCAGAGAAGAGGATCTGTGTTTGACTTTCACCCGTCTTTGCAGTTTAGAGCCAGGCCCTGCCTGAAGGTCCCAGGTTGCTCTGTACCAGCACAATACACGCACCCAGAGATCTTCAGGAGGCTGCAAACATGCAAAATCCCCTCCAATGCTGCTGCCATGGCTGTGTTGGATGAGAGGAGCCCCAAAATCTGGGTTTTAGAGCTCATCAGGCAGCTGAAGTCCTTCCACAGCAGCACAAATCCCACCTTTGTCCAGGTGTAATCTCCACAAGTAGGAATTCTACATCCTCTAAACAGGCAGTCATGGGGTGAACAGTATAGATATTTTTATAACCCCAGTAAAGATATATGACACTCAGAATGAAGGGAGCAGGAGCTGTGCAAGTGTCTGGAGATGGGCAGTGAGAACCTGTGCAGGGGTTTCTCCAAAGCTGAAACTCACCAGGACAAAAGAAAAAGAAATTAAAGAAAAACCCAAACCTTCAGAAGCTCTGGACCATAAGCAGCCAGAATTGTTCTGACTGTGAGTTCAGGTGCGTTCAGGAAGTTTGTCATCCCCAGGATATGATCCCAGGCTAAAGGCAGGAGCAGGAGGAGATGGAGTCCATCTGTGCCAGGGACACAATCCCTGGGCAGCTCTGAGACCTCCCAAGGTCCTTCCCTGGGGGGCAAAACCCCCATCAGAGGTGTGAAATTTGGAAATTCAAGCTGAGCCATGGGCAGTTGAACAGGTCAGACTACACCTGGCCCTCCATTGCCAGGACTCCTCCACACGATGGGTGGGAAGGGCAGAACCAACAGGGGGCTTCAGGCACCATTCCCTGTGAGACAAGGCAGACTTAGGCTATAGGATAGGGGCAAAATGGAAAAAAAAAAAAAAAAAGAAAGGAGAAATAAAGCTTCAGTAACAGTGGTGCTCTCATATTGCTTCCCATCACCACTACTGAATGTTGGATTCCTAAATCCAGATTTCTTTTATTTAAAAGCTGGAACACCAAAGCTAAAAACAATACATTAAAAACACTGAAAATTTGCTCATAGGTTTTTCCGTTTCCTCTCCTTGCAGAAAACTCTTCCCAGATACTCCACTTTGAAGGCAGTGACAACTTCCAGAGCTCCTGGCTCTTCTCTTTAGTGCCAGAAATGCACACCAAGGAAATGCAGAGACTTGAGCTCCCCAAAATCCAGTTCAGCCACATGAAGCATTCAAGCACCAAGAGTCTCCAGGCTGAGAGCCCATGAAAAACTGGGGCTCCTCCACCCAGAGGCTCAGATTAAGAAGATAATGTCATCAGACACCATGACCTGGTTGTCATCCTGCATGTGGGCCAGGGCCACCTTCACCTCGGCCGTGGAGAAGGGCTCGGGGTTGTCGCGGTTGATGGATTCCATCACGCTCTTCATGCCCACAGACTGGGCATGGGAAGCTTTGAACACCTCCAAGAGAGCAGCCTTGAATGCTTTCAACCTGGTCAGGGGGGAGGGAATCACTCTTGGAGAACACAAATCCTTCCCCTCGCTCCCAGCCCAGGATGCCTCAGCCCTTCCCCGTGCGCCAGCAGCAGCACACGGTAGGAAAGCCAAAAAGAGGAGCCAAAACCTGGAGCTGGGAGCATCACAGATGCAACTCCAGCCTGGGACAACAGCCTGGAGCTGCAGGGGGAGGTGGACACACAGGGACAGCCCCACTCACCTTGGCTCAGCCAACTCCAGTTTCTTCCCTTCAGCAGCTCCTGAGGCTTCGGGCGTTTTTGGAGGGTGTGCCTGAACTGGAGCAGAAGGAAGAGAGTTACCCTCACCCCGTGCCTGGTGACCAAGTACCTCAGGATGGGGAGGGGATAGCAAACTGCCTGCCAGTACTGTTATTTATGCTGCAGCTCGGTGCTGGGTGGAAAAAAATTATTTGGCAATAGAGTCACAAAATTATTTGGGTGGGAAGAGACCTTAAAGATCCATTCCATTCCCTGCCATGGGCAGAGACACCTTCCACTGTCCCAGGCTTCTGCAAGGCCCATCCAAGCTGGCCTTGGACACTTCCAGGGATCCAGGGGCTGTCACAGCTTCTTTGGGAACCTGTGCCAGGGTCTCACCACCCTCACAGAGAAGAATTCCTTCTTAATATTCCATCTAACCCTGTCCCATCTGGATTTGTGGCTCTGAATTGTGCTGTACCCCACCAGGGACCACAGGCACCAGCAGCATCGCTCCTCCCCAGGCCCTGCAGACCCAGCAGCACCCTCAGGAGCCAGGTGTCACCAACCCTACGGACTCACCCTGTGGCATCTCCTCCTCGGCGTCACTGAAGTCGTAGGGGTCATAGGAGCCCTCCTCACCTTCTGTGCGTGCCTTCTTCCTTCTGGGAGGGGGAAGGAGAGAACACCCAAGGGTTTGGGTGAGAAGGAACCTTAAAGACCATCCTGTTCCACCCCCTGCCATGGAGAGGGACACCTTCCACTATCCCAAGCTGCTCCAAGCCCCATCCAGCCTGGCCCTGGACACTTCCAGGGATCCATAGGCAGCCACAGCTGCTCTGGGCACCCTGTGCCTGTGCTATGCAGCCAGTTCCTTATCCTTGAAATTATGATGTCCCTCTGCTACAAACGGGGTGGGACAAACCACGTGGCTGAGCAAAATGTGGAGCATTTCCCCAGGGCCTGTGGCAGCCTCAGAAGAGGCTGGTGCCCTCTGCACCATGTCCCTCCCACGCTCCTGCTGTGGCTCCCACCTCCTTGTCCTGCTCTCCTTGTCCTGCGACTCCTGATCTTCTTCTTTCTCAGTCTCAGAGTCATCCTCCACAGGCTTCCTGCGCTTCTTCTCCTTCTCCAGCACCTGTGTGGCAAAGGCAGGGTAGACTCAGACCTCGTTTTCACTCAAGCTGCTTTTAGGGACCAACCCCAAGCACCCAAAATCCCGAAGGGGTGGCCTGATCCCACACTGTGTCCAGGAAAGTTCACACCAACAGCCCAGGGTGCTCAGCTTGCAACAAGTCCAACCTTTCCAATGACCATTTCAGGAACAGAAGGACACCTTCTCCCCACCTTTTTGAAGTAGGCGAACTGCACCAGCTCCAGAGCTGCCTCGGCATCCTGCATATCCACAGTCTTGTTCATCCTGGCCTTGGCGTGGGCTGTGGAGAGGCGGATCAGCGTCTCCAGGGTCCGGGCTGTGATGGGGGAGGTCTGAGGGGACAGAGAGAGGTGTCTGTGAGATCGATCCCAAGGCAGAAAACACCCATAAGAAGAAGAGTGCCTCAGTTTCCCTCCTCGTGGTCCAAGAGGGAGCTGCTCCCAGGGCTCACCCTGGCCACGTCCGAGTCCATCTGGCTCTGGCTGCGCAGGCGGGAATACTCCTCGGCGATGTAGCTCGCCGACTCCTCGGTCAGCACGGGCTTGATCATCTTTGCTACGTGGATGTACTTCCTCATGAACTCCATGCTGACGATCTTCTCCCTGCGGGAATGCATGTACACCCACGTCATCCACAGTGGGGAGGGGCTTCCCATCCATTTCTACCCCTTCAGGGCCATCCAGGTGCGATGGGAAATCAGCTCCAGGTGTCCCCCACCTTCCTGGCACAAGAGGCCAAGCAAGGCTCCCTCAGCATCGTACCCATGGATCAGCGGGAACATCGTCTGGATACTCAGGCCAAACCCATGAGCCCAGAGTGCTGGACACCCTCAGGGAGCTCCAAGGGAGGAAGGACTCACTTGCGGCGGTTGGGCCCGTGCAGGAGGTCATCGTGTTTCTCATAGACCTGCAGCTCCTGCTCCTCCTCCTGCAGGAAGTCAGGGTCATCCGTAGCCAGCATCTCCACAGCACTGCCCAGGGGCATGGCTGGAAAGGGGAATGTCACAGACAACAGGCTTTTACCGTCTGGAACAACTTTTAACAGCTCCCAGAAACAGTCCCCAAGAGCTGGCACCAAGGGGTGACACCTGGCTGTGGAGGGATGGGACTCACCATCCCCATCCTGCTCGTTGGGGTTGCGGTAGCGGTGCATCCGCAGGACGTGGTCCGAGATCTCCCTGTCCTGCTCCGAGTCCATCTGGTCCAGCACGATGAAGAGCAGGTCAAAACGGGAGAGCAGGGAGTCCTGCAGGCCGATGTTCTCCATGGGCGTCTTGTACTGGTCATACTGGGGGAGGGACAGCGTGAAGGGTTAGAGGAGACCCTCACGGGTCAGTCCTGGCTGCCAGGGAGGTGGGGGACCGGAGGGACAGAGGGAGGGACGGAGGCCACATCAAATCCAGCCTGCTGCAGCAGTACAGCCACTTTTCCCCATCCTGCAAGGCTCTTATTTCGTATTTTTTGTGATCCCTCACACCAAGACTGAGGCTCATCACCAGCATGAGGCAACCACTGGGCAACCCCAACACCCAGGCAGAACCAAAGCTGGGTGAGAAACCCCAGGGGAACTCCTCTCTCCTCCAAAAAAGCCACAGTCACAACGGACACCAAACCAACGCGGTCTTCGCTGTGCCGCGCATCCAAGTCGCTGTTTTGGGGGACGTTTGGGAATTCACCAGCCGCCTCCTCCCGGCGTGCTCCTTTCCCCGGGGAAGGGTAACACCAGCACTCACCCGGCCGTAGACGGGGTTGGCGGCGGCCAGGACGCTGCAGCGGGAGTTGAGGCGGGCCTGGATGCCGGCCTTGGCGATGGTGACCCGTCCCTGCTCCATCACCTCGTGGATGGCCGTGCGGTCCACGTCGGACATCTTGTCGAACTCGTCGATGCACACCACGCCCCGGTCGGCCAACACCATGGCTCCCGCCTCCAGGCGCCGCTCCCCTGGCGTGGGATGGGGGGAAAACAGGGTCAAGCCAGCACCCAGTGGCCCCTGCATGTCTCCTGCATGCCATTCCATCAGCCCTGGGATGAGGGTGAAGCTCAAGGAGCAGCAGCGTCCTTCTAGGTTGCTCTCTGACCCAACTCTACAGCAGAGAGAATGCTCAGGGGTAAGGATCAGGGTAAGGAATGCCTTCCCATGAAGAAGGCTTGCTGTTAGCCCTCAGATGTGGCACCAAGTGGAAGAGGAGAAAAGAAAACCACCACCACCTAAGAGAGTTGGAGAAAATATCCCAGTGATCCCAAATGGTCGTTACTGTGAAGCTCCTGGTGGAGCAAGTCCTGCAAGTGTCACTGCAGAACGAACGTCGTAAAATCACTAAGGCTGGAAAAGCCCTCCCAGATCACGGAGATCAGCAGCCCTGCATGTCACAGAGCCCCTCCCAGGGGTTAACAGCTGTCACCCCCATGCTGCTCACCTGTCTCCTGGTCCGTGGTGACAGCAGCGGTGAGGCCCACGCCGGAGGAGCCCCTGCCCGTGGTGGCGATGGCCCGGGGTGCTGTGCTCAGCACGTACCTCAGCAGCTGGGATTTGGCCACAGAAGGGTCTCCTGGGATGGAGAATGGCACGTTTAGGATTAACTCATCCCCTGGACCATCTTCCCCCCCCCACCCCGGGTCTGGTTTGGGGGTGTTCAGAGCAGGGGCAGGTGGAGGAGAAAGGGGACAGAAGGGTTTTGCTCAGACTTCATAAAATAGGGTAAGCAGATGATCTTCCCTCCATCATACAATAATCCCATAGGAGGAAATAGAAAAGATGGAGATAAGAAACTTGAGGTGATGGGGCTGGGACAAGAGGCAATGGGGACAATTCAGAATGTAGGAAATCTCAATGGGACAGCAGAAACAAAAAAATAGTCTCCTTGACCATGGGCAAACACTGGGATAACGGCTTACAAAGGTCATGGGATCCCCTAGAACCATGGAATGGTTTGGTTTGGAAAGGACATTAAAGGTCACCTTGTTGCAACCCCCTGCCATGAGCAAGGACAGCTCCCACTATTCCAGGTTGCTCCAAGCCCTGTCCCACCTGGCCTTGGACCCTTCCAGGGATCCAGGGGCAGCCACAGCTTCTCTGGGCACCCTGTGCCAGGGCTTCACAGGGAAGTTTCTTCCCAAATCCCATCTAACTGTGTGCTCTGGCAGTGGGAAGCCGTTCCCTGAATCCTGTCCTTCCAAACCCTTGTCCCCAGTCCCTCTCCAGCTTTCCTGGAGCTCCTTTAAGCCTGGGAAGGGGCTCCAAGATGTTTCCATAGATTCCTCAGGGCTCAGTCCAACAGGGCCCCACCTTTCTTGTGCTGACGACTCTACATCGGGACACAACTCCATCCTGGATATGTTCAACACCAACTGGGCAAGTCCCAAAGCAACCTGACCTGCCAGTGACACCAGCTCAGCCCTGTGCACATCCCCGGACCAGGAACCTCCAGATGTGCTTTCTAAGCTCAGTTAGTCCACAAAACTAAATCCAGAAACCCTCACCTCACCCCCAACACCACCAACCCCGGGTGCCTCTGCCCAGCCCTCCCAGACCTATCAGCAAGATGTTGATGTCTCCTCGGATGCGGCTCCCGTTCTCCAGGATCTTCTCCACCCCTCCCAGCAGCATGCAGAGAATGGCCTTCTTGATGTACTCGTGCCCATGGATGCTGGGGGCCAGGGATCTGGCCAGCTGGTCAAAGATATCCTAAGGCAGAGGAGGCAGAGCATGGCCCGTCACATGGGCTGCAGCAAGCAAGAACAAGCAGTATTTTAAAAGATCATTTCAGCCCAAATTTTAGCTAATTCCCATCCCACAGCCACATGGGCAGGAATTATTTGGAAAGGAGAAGACTTTAGGCCAGAGTTTTCTTTCACAGTGGGATTTATCTGAAGGTCAGGACTATCTTGTCACTGTCACCCAAACAAGCACTGGAAGCAGTGAGAGCAAGGCTTGCTCCTCTCTGTGTTACAGGCAAAGCTCTGAGCATGAGAGGCAGGGGCATAACCCCATTATCTCAGTCTGGGGTGAGAAAAGAGGTGTTTCTCCTGCAGAGGAAATTCCCTGGAAACCTGCTGGTAGGGTGAAAACACAGTAGAGCTGCCCAGCAGGAAGGATGCTCTACAAGCAGTACAGAAGCAGCAATAAAAACAAGGCCTGTTTAATAGTCTAAGCAGGAAATTAAAAGAAAATTAGTTAGAAGATCCAACAACCTGCTAAGAGGGTTGAAGAGTTACTTGCAACCTAACAAGAACCTCCTCAGCCACTTCCCAAGCTGAAACCTCATTCCTGGACACAAGACTGAGGTACCTTGGAGCGGCTCTTGCTGAATCTCTTGATCTTGGCCACGTCTGAAGCAGAGTAGAGAGGCCGGAGGTCTTTGCTCATCTGCTTCACGTGGCAGGCAATGAGGATGGTCCTGGAGAAGAGACACAGATGTGGTCAGCTCTGCAAACCCCACAGACACACAGCAGAGGTTTCCACAGGGCCGTGACTCGGCTCTAGGAAGCCCTGGAAGAAGGTGGGAAGCTTTAACAGCTGCAGCACCCTCGATCTGACTGTGCTGGACCATCAGTGGAGCATCTTTTAAAAGCAGCCAAACCCTTCTGGGCACAGCTGGAAGTCACAGCTGCACATTGTGAGGGGAAACCTCACCACAGTCGACAGCTTCCTCGCAAGGGGAAGTGGAGGAGTGGCACCAATCTCTCTCTGGTGCCCAGTGACAGCACACAAGGGAACAGCTAGAGCTGTGTCAGCAGGGGTTTGGGTTGGGTATCAGGGAAAGCTTCTTCCACCAGAGAGTGGGTGGGTACTGAAGAGGCTCCCCAAGGAATGGGCACTGCCCCAAGGCTGCCAGAGCTCCAGGAGAGTTTGGACAACGCTCTCAGGGCTGCAGTGCTGGGGTGTGTGTGCAGGGCCAGGAATGGCACTCAGTGATCCTTGTGGGTCCTTTCCAACTCAGCCAACCTGGTGAACTGGATCAAGGTGCAAACCACTTCCAAGTGATTTAAGCCACTGTTTGACCCCAACTCTGATGGCCAGAGACCCCACCAAACAGGATGAGAGGGCTGCAGCCCCAGGATGACCCACCTGAAAGTGCCCGAAGTGTAGCCCCCTTTCTTCCCTGGCAGGCAGCGGTAGGTGCCCACCACCTGGACACGGTCCCCAGGCTTCACCCTGTCCACCAGGTCATCATCCAGAACCACATCCACCGAGCGTGGCAGCTGCCCCGCCGGGGCCTTCTCGGGCATCTCCTGGATGGTGATGGTCTGGTGGTCCTTGTAGACAGAGAGGCCAAATTCCGTCTCCAGCGGGTTGTTCTCTTCATCCTAAAGCAGGAACCCAAATTGAAAAAGGAGCACCGTTTTCCAGGAGAGCAGGGAGGAGAGATGGGGTCAAGCTGAGCAGGGGGGAAGACAGGCTGCATCAGCCAGCCTGAACAGGGCTGCTGGGAAGGGCTGGATTGGAGGCTGGGGCTCACCAGCTCCGTACTGAAGCTGGCACATTCTTCCTAGAGGAACCTGCTGCCGCTTCAGCTCACCTTTGTAGGGTAAATGGAGCTGGATGGGAAAGCATCCAGGGAGGTCATGTCTGTGTATCGGCGCTCAATTGTTTTCTTGGTAGCTGGGCAGTAATGGACACTCCGGACGACTTTCGGACGCACCAGAGAGCCTGGGGTTGGAAAAGAGAGGACTTAGGGACTGGCATGAGCAGAGAGCTGCCAAAAGGGTCTCCAACACTAAAATGCACTTCGGTCACAAGTCACTGTCAAAGATGGAAGGGATTTGCTGATTTTAAAGACCATTCCCAAAACTCAAGACCTTCAGCCAAGCTCCCTGGCCCGGGTTGCCAAGACACAGAATCATGGAATGGTCTGAGTTGGAAGGAACATTAAAAATCATACAGTTTCAACGCCTTGCCATGGGCAGGGGCACCTTCCACTATCCCAGGTTGCTCCAGGCCCTGTTCAACACGGCCTTGAACAATTCCAGGGATGGAAGCTTCTCTGGGCAACCTGTGCTAGGGCCTCCCCACCCTCCAAGGGAACAATTCCTTCCCAATATCCCACCTAATTCTACTCTCTCTCAGCTCCTCCTTGTCCTGTCCCTCCAGACCTCTGTCCCAAGTCCCTCTCCACGCCACAGCTCCCGGAGGGCTCCAGCTCCTGCCCAGCAAAGCCCTGGCCCCTGCACCACACCCGCAGCCCCTGGGCGTCCCCAGCCTCACACTTTGTCACGATGCCCTCCACGCAGACGATGCAGCTGAGGAAACAGGCAGTCAGCGTCCGTGGGGACACGTGCTTGGAGCCAAAGCTGCCCTCCAGCCCAATGTAGAAGTCCTCGTACTGCTTGGCGTAGGTGGCGTCGACGGAGGCGACAAAATCCTTCAGGGCGCGCTGGAAGGCGATCAGCTCCTCGAAGGCATTGCTCAGGAGCCTGCAGCACAGGGGAGGTGACAGAGCAGACGGGTCAGCCCCTTCCTCCTCAACACTTTTCTCACACCTCCTCTTGCTCCACAGGTTTACCAGGAGCAGGAGGTGAAAAAAAACAAAAACAAAACCCTAAGCCCATCACAGCTCTGTGTGAGGCGTAGGGGCAGCAACAGCCAGGAGAACAATTCCAAGCGTGTCTAGAAAGCCTCACATGACCCTGGCCAGACTGGCAAGGCTGGTCCAAAATCTCCCTGAGCACCCTCAAAAAGGCTGAGAGAAGTGGGGTTGTTCAGCCTGGAGAAGAAAAGATTTGGAGAACACCTCAGAGCCCCTTCTAGTGCTTAAATGGGCTCCAGGACAGCTGTACAGGGACTTGGGACAAGGACATGGAGGGAGAGGATACGGGGGAATGGCTGCATGCTGCCAGAGGGAAGGGTTAGATCAGATACTGGGAAGGAATTGTTCCCTGTGAGGGTGAGGAGGCCCTGGATTTCCCAGAGGAAAAGTTTTGCTTCCTTGTGACAAATGACCTGCAGAACCAGGGCTGGACCTTGGAAACCCCTCTGAGGCCCGGGGCCCAGGTGCCCCCAGGGCCCCACGCCCACCTGCCGGCTCTCTTCTCGTTCTTGCGCCGCAGGTCGTTGATGTTCACGATGAGCCGATACTGGTTGTCACTGATCATGTCCCGGACCTTGCTCTGATAAATCCCTTGGTCTTCCTGAAAGTGGGAGTGGGGTAAAAAACACCCAAAAAGCAACGCACTTTGCATGTCCGGCTACGTGGAAAAAAAACAACCCCAGGAGCCCATTCCTGCAGAGCTGGATCCCCTTTATCTCACCGGCTAAGCAGGAAGGGGCGGACCAGGTGCTTCCTAACCCCTGGCACGAATGGGGGGACACAGAGCCCAGGGTCTCCGAGCCCCCTGGGACACATGGCGGGGGAGGACCAGGTGGTTCCCAACTCCCGAGGACATGGATTAGGGGAGACGGACGGGCACAGGCGCTCCCGAACTTCGGGAACAGACATGGGCGGGGGCACACAGGGACGAGACTCCCCCCAATCCCCGAGGATACGGCGGNCCCCGCTCCGAGCCCGCGCTCCCGTTTCGCGCCAAACGCGGCTCCTTTCCCGCCACCGCGCGGGAAAACCGCGCCGGCCCCGCCCCGCCGCGCTTCTGATTGGTCGGCAGCGCTCAGCGCCAGCCAATGGGCAAGCCACGCGGTGATCGAC